>JAUZSZ010000104.1:25311416-25324303 GCA_034780575.1 Labeobarbus marequensis | reverse complement strand
TTTACTATATCCTGTCGACTGTGAGATGTGAATGATTTCAATGATTTTAATGCCGAACATGAATCTGTACAAAGTATTCACAGCAATCACACTGCAAACCTAGAGAAAAAAAAGCAAAGATAAAGTGACCAAACCACCACACGATCCCTGTACAAAAGGCCTAATTTTAATAACGCTAGTGCCACCTATTGGACATTTTAATTTGTTGCCTTTATCCTTTGTGCCTTTGCACATAATGTCTGAATCACGTGACCATTATTTCCGTAATTTCATTGGTTTAAAGCAGCAGAACTAAATGTCAATCAAAGACTTTTCATGTCCAGACACGTACCAAAGCTGCTAACTTCTGCGACAGTTTTTTGTGTAGCGATCTACGTGCTGATCTGGTCCAATTTCTATCGGATATTTATTCATACTGTGTGCGTACATTTTGAAAGTAAGTAGATAAACACTCTTTTCATACGCCTGTTCTTGGATTTAATTACTGTAACGCTATATTGCAATACTAAATGTTCGCTTATTCCTTTGAAGTGCTTAATGTGCACGTGATCTCGATTGCACATCACTCCAGCATAAGTGATAGATAAATCACTAAATATAACTATTTGAATGCTGTTATGAGCTATTTAACTTTGCTTTATCTGATAGTTGATTTAAAATGAATATGTATACAAATCTGAAGAAATTTACATCTGCTGAGCTTATATAACTTCGTCCTTATCTTTATACCGTTGCATTGTTATTTTATATGGTTAAACTATTACTGTTTCTGTCTTGTAAGTGTATATTCATTATTGTTGTTATTGTTCATTTATAGAACCACTCTCATACTGATGTATGACTCAAATGGGAACAGTAAAAAGTTTATTGTGGACATGGACCGAGTGATTTATTGTTCTGCCTGGACAAACTGTAGCGGTTGCCACACAGATTAAGAACTTAACCTTAAACTTCCATAAAATCAGAATCTAGACTCTAATGCACTTCTCTTAATGTTCTGGGTCACACACCTGGGCGAGAGAGAAGATACGAGTACTTGAAGGCAGGGAGAGCTCTCGCTGAAGGTCTCGCTGCTCTGCCCAGGCTCTTTTCAGAGGAAGACGCGGTACAAAGCCGTCCACTGAGGGGTGGCACATCCGCAAAGCCTTCTGGATGCTCTCCTCAAAGGTTTGGCCAACTGCCATGACCTGTGAGGGGAGGAGATTTAGAGGATGGAGACAGAAGATTATTTCTGCAAATCAACAGCACTGAATTAACTGATACAGAGTTAAATAAAATTAGCAACGAAGAATCAAAATCATAATTTAGTCCTGGATTAGTTTTAATCTGTGTTAGAAAGCGCCAGTGTTTGGCTGCCATGGCAACTCACACCTCTCCAACACTCTTCATGGCACTGCCGATCTCTCGAGACATCCCTTGGAAGCGGTCCAGATCCCAGCGAGGTACTTTGGTGACAATGTTAATCCAAACTGGGCTCAAAACAGGCCGTGGTCTGCTCCGACACTGCATTCTTTATGTCCGGCAGTGGGATGCCCAGTGCTACCTTAGCAGCTACAAATGCTAGCGGATACCTAATGAGAAAGAGTCATATTATGATGAATAACGTTTTCTACAATAATAGAACAATAGCAACTGGAGCTTATAGTCAACTGTGACTTTGTGATTTTATATCTCCTCTTGAGTTTCAGAAGGATCTCAACAGCATCTCAAACTGTGTTCCAGTTTGTCAAGATACCAAAAATTCTAAACATTTCCAAGATCAAACTATCTAAGCTGTGATATCCATTTATAATCTCTATTCTCTTACTGTATGTCAACCATTATCTCATTTGTAACTATTTGTATTTCTCCTTTAGAATTAACATCTGAGAAAGTTAAAAATTAATTTTAGTACCTAAATTAATAATCCTAAATAAAATCACTTAAATGTTCCTCGAGATATAGAAAAGACTAATAAACCTGCTCTTAGCTCAGTTTAAAGAACAATGCTTTCCAAAAAAACCTCCATAATGATTTTTAGAAAAAAGTAATAATTGCCCCACAAGGTATTAAAACTATTTTTGCCTCTTCACACTGATCTTTTTATAAGACAACACAATCTGTTCTGTTTATTCCACACAATTTGTTTGCCTTCTTACAGAGCGTGTGGTTTGATTCTTTCAAAGGATATGGATTCATTTCACACTGAACAGACAGAGTGGTGGGTGGGTGTTTTTTAGAGTCTGGCTCTCAACATACACAGAACTTTGGCTGCAGTCAGTTCTCAATATTTTGGTGACGAAAAACGCAAAACCAGCGACAGTGTGAAACTGACACCTTTAGCCGATCACAGAGAAACGTCTGTTTTGCAGGTAAAGCTCTAACCAAGCCAAATAATTTACTCTTAAATCTGTACCATACAGTGTTAAATAAACTCAAATACAATGCAGTGAGGTCCCAAAAGACATAAATTAGCGCCACCCGTAATGCTTGCACGTATGCCTATATACTTTAAAAATACTGATATATTATGATCTCACCCTGTGGCTTTGGACGCCAGTGCTGAGCTTCTGGAGAGGAGGGCATTCACCTCAATGATACAGTACTCCAGAGAGGATGGATGCAGGGCATACTGGATATTGCACTCTCCCACAATGCCCAGATGACGCACTACTTTAATTGTAGTCTCTCTCAGCATGTGGTACTCCTCATTGGACAGAGTCTGGCTGGGTGCAACCACGATGGAGTCACCTTTGGGATGACCAGAAAGGGCTATTAACTGAAGCTCTTGAGGATTTACAATGCATGTCCTCATGCATTTACAATGCATGTTTAAAATTCACATGGCTTTATGGGTTATGAATATGGATGTGTGTATGCAGGGATCAATGTCACAGATGATGAAAAGGAGATGAAAATCTTGTTGTCTTAACCTGCATGTACCACTTTCTTAAAAATATAATTTTTGATTTCATTTAAAAAAGAAAGAATGAAATCATTCTCAAAAACAGTTCTGATTTAATGACAACATTAAAACAGGTCAATTAATGTAACCATTGAAGTAAAAAGTACTAAATTGCTTTCCTTACAGCCTAAATACATGCAAGTCTTGATCAATATTTTCAAAATGATTTCATTTTTAATTAGTTTTTTCATTATCAATATAAGTTATCAATCAATTATAATTATCAATCAATATAAGGAGTTTTCTTAATGGAAAATGAATTCCATTTGACAATCTAAACTAACCTCATAATATGATATATTAATATAAAAAGATTTCATTAAAGACTCAAATGTAAACATATTTAAAGTATTATATTTAAAATGTGTATTTAAAAAAAAAAAAAAATATATATATATATATATATATATATATATATTTATTGTTTTGTTACATTACTCAGAAAATAAAAAGATAAGGTTTATTTTTTTGCTTTATTTACATATACGTATATGTGCAGTGCTGTCAAACAATTAATCACGATTAATCGCATCCAAAATATAGGTTTTTGTTTACATAATATATGTGTAAGTTCTGTGTAAATTTATTTTGTATATATAAACACACACATGGATATTTATTTAAGAAAAATAGGTTACGTTTATATTTTAAATATAGTTATATATGATATAATTTAGATGAATATAAATGTATCCACGTAAATACAAAATTAAAACAAAAATAAAGCTAACAAAACAATGAGCATAACATCACTAACCTGCAAGCAAGATTGTGTTCTACATAGACAGTATGGTACCTGTATGGATGCCCAGAGGGTCAAAGTTCTCCATATTGCAGACAGTGACACAGTTATCAGCAACATCTCTAACCACCTCATATTCCACTTCCTTCCAGCCCAGCAGGGACTTTTCCACCAGGATCTGGCTGCTCACGGCCAGGGCCTGTAACAGAACAGAACAAGGGTGAATGGACTTAACACACTTTCAACATGCCAAACCATGGTGAAAGCAGCCATATCAAGAGGAATCCAATTTTCCTTGATCTTCTTGAGATAAAAGACTGTGCTATGAACACATACCATAGCTTTCAGAACTCAGCTGCATTCCCAGTGAAAAAAGGCCATTTATTGAGACTTTAAGCTACAAAAATGCAGGTTTGTAGATGGATGAAGCAGCTAAAAATTCTACTGGATCCAGCAGCCGACAAATAAGTTAAAAATGTGTCTTAAAAGCATTTATATAAGGTGAGAAAAATGTCCATTACAAAACAATAGTTAAAAATATTTGGCACGAAAAACTAATATGTTGACTTTGGGGGGAAAAATTATAAGAAATATTTTAGTGTATATAAAATATTTAAATATTTAAGTATATCTCAAACATTAAACAACCTTTAATAAAACTCTTTGTTCAGGAACAAACATTAAGCTTTCTTGCCCTTTACCTGATCATAAAGCAGACAGATTTTAAATTCAGAGCATCAGCAGTAATGGAATGAATTAACATTATGTTATTTCATGTTTTACAGTGCTTACCTTGCGAGCAGTGTCCTCTAGCTTCTCTTTATTAGCACACAGGCCTGAGCCAAGGCCACCCAGGGCATAAGCTGATCTCAACATGACAGGGTAGCCAATCTCATCTGCTGCCTTCAAGGCATCTGCCACCTTTCAGACAAAAATGATCATCAGTACATAATCACCAACAAATATCTAGTCAAACAGTGTCCAAACGTAGCATCTACAATGAAAGGTTTTTGGAATCACAACTTTGAGAAGTGCCACATTTTGCAAAAATCCATCTCACTGTTTTAACAGCAATACTGGGAGCAATCTTTTCGTTGATCTCCATTAGTTTATCTGAAAAGAGCTGCCAGTCCTCAGTGGCCATGATGGACTCCACAGGTGTGCCCAAAACTTGCACTCCATAATTCTGCAGGACGCCACTCTGAAAGAGCTCCACCCCTGACATAATCGACAGGAACATAATGCACCATCAATCGAGCCTTTCAGTGTTGGTGAATTTGGTAAAATTTGATGCTGAATGCTCACCACAGTTGAGAGCCGTCTGTCCTCCCATGGAGAGCAGGATGCCGTCAGGTCGCTCTACTTTGATCACCTCCGTTACAAACTCAGAAGTGATGGGAAGGAAGTACACAGAGTCTGCCTGCTTGGTGCCAACCTCGTTAGTCTGTACCGAGGCAGTGTTGGGGTTAATCAGCGCAGTTTGTAGGTTTTCCTCCTGTAGACAGACACAAGAAATAAGAAACACTGCTGTGAGCAAGAACACTTGTACTGTTGCTAGGTCAGTGGTTCTCAAACTGTGGTACATGATATGTCTCTGGAAAATGTACAACTATTTCCTGGAAACTGTGCAATTTAAAAAAAATTATAATAAAAATTAATAAATAAGTAATAACAACAAACAATCCTAAGAACATTTGAAAAAATAAACTATAGTGAACACACATTGATGTTGTTATTGTTACCCAAAACTAAAATTATACTAAAAAAAAGTTAACTGAAAGCCAAATATAAAATTACACTTAATTAAATTACATAAAAAGAAATCTAATTTAGGAATGTTGCCTTGGTAGCTAATTGAAATAAGTTTACATACAAAAACTGCAAAAACAAAAAATAAGTTAATAATAAAAATAAATTGAAACTAAAACAAAATCTAATAAAAATGACAAAAGCACATACCAAAAAGTAAAAATAAATTGAAAACTGAACATATAAAAATGAAAAAAAAAATGACTAAACGCTTTATTAGTATATAAATAATACTAAAATAACACTGACAAAGACTCACCAAAAAGACCAACAAAAGCAAGAAAACAAAGTGATTTTTAAATTGATTTCAAAATTTACAGTAATAAAAATATGGCATTATGTGTATGTTTGTAACAGGCCTTAAGTTGCCCTGTTGTTGTGTTTTGGATGCTGATGTGCTAGTGTCCCACCTAGCTTAACTAGCTTTATCAGCAAGATTTTCTTGGTTAACCAGCTTCACCACAAAAGCATTTTTGCTGATGAACAATGAATCTAAGGATAGCAAAGCATTCCTACCTAGCACTGACTAGCTTACTATACACCATCTTGAACCTACATAGAAATTTCTGCTAAGGCCTAAATGTTTGTAGTCAACAAAATGTACTCAAAGAGACAGTATTTTCTGCTAATGGTTTTTAAATTAAAAAAAAAAAAAAAACTCATGGTAAGAATGTCTCATGGCAAGAATCTCTGTGGAAAGGTGGTACTTGGATGATCTGATTTGATCAAAGGTGGTATTTGGCCTGAAAGGTCCGAAAAGGAGTGAACAAGGTCATTGAAAAGAGGCACAACTAGCAAAGATTAACAAAACATCTCACCTTCATAGCTTTGACAGCCTGGGATCCGGAGTACTCAAACTCTCCCGCCTGACCAATGGACAGGCCTCCAGATCCCAGAACCAGCACTTTGGACACCTGTGTAAAACAACAAACAAGTATCTGTCCTCAACACAATGTGCCAGCAGACAGGACTTCCAACATATGTAGTTTGTCTCCCCCACCTGGACTCTCTGAGGAACAGCAGGTTTCTTTGGCATCATAGATGCCATGCTCCCCTCCTTCCCCTTCCTTATCAGAGAGATGAAAGCATTAAACAGGAACTATAAAAGATAATTGAAGAAAGTGCTCAAGTACACTGGCTGGTTTTTAATGAAATAATCAGCACCCTGCTGTGCAGGCCAGCCATGTATGAATCCCTAAAGAGGATTCAACACAACATGATCAAGAGAGAACATTCAGCCATGAAAAACAAAAAGATCAGACTCTTCACGATCCTCTGACAGTGCTGTGGTACCTCTGTGTCTGTGGGCCCTCCTTTGGCCTCGGGGTGGAACTGCGCTGTGAACACTGGCTTGGTATTATGCATAATGCCCTGGAAGAGAAAAAGAGAAAACAGTGTTAGACTTTAACCCAGATTCCTCTAAAAACAAAACAAAGGTTTTTACAAATCTGAATCTTTTCTAAACAGCCTAAGAGTTCTTTGGCAATAACAACAGATACCATCAAACCAATGCTGAGGTATGTTACTTTAAGAACAAAATGCATTACTAAAAAACCTTCCAGGCTCTTGAAATTAATTTTTCACCAGGCAGTCACAGTTCAAGCAAACAATGAAAAACTTTTCATTACTTATGATGGGTTTTTTTGAGCCTGACAGACTAAGTCTCCATTACTGTCATTATAAAGAAAAGCCAACTCAAAAATCCACATTTTCACCCGTATTCCATGGAAGAGAGAAAGTCATGCAGGTTTGGAATGACACGAGGGTTGTTAAATTATGGAAAATTAAATCCAGACCTCATTGGTTCCATCATTTGCGTTGATGAAGAGAGGACTCCAGCCTGGAGGAAGGGACTCACTGTCTATGCCATACCCATGATTCTGAGCGGTGATGAAGGCTTGGCCGGTCATCACGTTCACAACTGGCTGGTTTTGGCCCCTGTACAAAATGAGAACAATTTTTTTAAATTAGTCTAAGGACAAGGACACAAATGACAAAAGTTAAGTATTTTTGCATTGAATTTTATTCCCTGACCCACATTAAAATAAATTTGACATATAATCTGTAAATTAAGGTCTATATACTATAAAATACGTTGTATTATAATAATAATAATTTGTACCTGTTTCCCATTGGTAGTTTTTAAGACTGTGCACCAGCTGCCAGAGCTGTAATTTGATTCCCCATACAAATACCAAACACTGGCTGAGGACGGTCACTTTCCAGCACCTGACGGTCATTACGATGGCAGGATTAAAGATGAACATAGTGTGACAGTTTATTGATTTTCAAATATCCATATTCGTTAGTGTGACTGAATTTAATCTTCTTTCACTTGTTTTTTTTATGTAAATAATAGTCAATGTCAACTGCTGTTCGCTATCCACTTTACTTTTGTAATATTACATTTTTCTAAGAAAAAACATAAAAAAAAATGAATACTGGTTAACAGTATGGCCTAATTGATGTCAGCAGTAAATGTAATTTCAAATGAAACATTTTTTTAGTTTTTTGGAATAACGTTATGCACAGATGAATTTCTCAATAAAGACAATGCTATTTTTCATTCTGTACCTTGCGGACATTTTGAATCAGGGTTTTTGCCAGTGAAGGATCTCCTGGGCCGTTGGAGATGAAGAGACCGTCATACTCCAAACTCATCAGGTTTTGGTCCCATGGCACTAAATGCACTTCTGCTCCACGCTAGGATATAAAAAATGAAAAGTCTTGAAATATGACAAGCTATATGGCCTATTGCTTCCACATCTTTCCAGGAGGAGACCACATCCACAATTCCTTACCTTGACAAGTAGTCGTATAATGTTGTGCTTGATTCCACAATCAACAGCAACCACTTTGATAGGATTGCCTTTCCCAAACACTTGAATATCCTTAAAGAAGGAAAAGACATGGTGAACACTCACTGAAAATGCAATGCACAGCAAACTGACCAAGTATGCTGGTTACCTTGGTTGAGACCTCAGCTACAAGATTTCGCTGGTGATCTGTGATCTCCACTGGCTGTTCATCAAATTCAATCTTCCCCAAAACAGTACCCTTATTCGAAGAAAAACAATAGGGACCTTCAATATGTATTTAAAGCATAATTTTGGACAAACTGCATACTTCAAAGTAGAGTAAATGCTGACCTTGTCTCTAATGATCTTTGTTAGCATCCTGGTATCTATCCCAAAAAGAGCCGGCACCTGCAAGCACAGGAAAAAAGATACAGTATGCTTTAAATACTTACTGCAGAATTTAACAGAAGTAAGAATATATGAAAAGCCACCTTTTCTTCTTGAAGCCACTGTGCCAGTGATTTCACAGAGTTCCAGTGACTGTACTCAGAACTGTAGTCCTGAACCAGCAGTCCTGACACCTTCGACAGCAAATATGTGGAAACAATTTAAAATACCTGTTTTCAATTGGAATATTTCATTTTTTAAGTGATTTTATCTGACACTGAAGACTGGAGTAACAGCAGCTGAAAATTCAACTTTGCCATCACAGTAATAAATGAAATAAATGAAACTTATTTAAAATGTTAATATTTCATAATATTACTGTTTTTACTGTATGCTTGATCTAATAAATGCAAGCCTTGGTGAGCATAAGACTTCTTTCAACAACATTTTAATTATTCCAGATTTTGACAAGTAATGTATGTTACATTTATGTATTTGGCAGATGATTCTATCTAAAAGTGACTTATATTGCATTACAGGTATATATTTTGTCATTTTTCACATTCCATAAGGAATCAAACCCATGATCTTGGCACTGCTAGTACTTGAATGCGATCAGATTCCACATTTTTCTTCAATCCCAGCCCATCCAGTTCCTGTGTATTGGGAACACCATAGTTTCCCACAGTGGGGTAGGTGAAGGTCAGGATCTGCCCTCTGTAACTGGGGTCTGTCAGAGCCTTAGGATAGCTGGAAATGATACACAAACTTTAAGACAATACTAATTCTAAAATACTAAAAACTAATATGACAACCTCAAAACTAAAAAAGGAAACTGGAAATACTGACTTGACAAAAAAATAAAAATAAATAAAGCATTTAAGACTTGTGTTTCTAAAACTTTTGAGAACAGATTTAAAGTTTGAAAACTTTGTGGCTGCAAGAGCATCTGGATGGCTGGTAGACTGATGCCAGGCTGTAGGACCTGAACGCTTGAAAGATTTAGGAGTTACAGCATAAGTATTTGGACTCGGGTTAGAAAATGGATTTACATGAGTGTTGCCAGTGATTTGTCATCTGGAAGTTGTTTCTTTTTCCAAAACACTATGGCCACAGTCAGAGGGTCCATTCTTACCCAACTAGTCCTGTGTTGAAGACCAGCTCTCCAGCTGCACAGTGATCACAGCCAAAGGAGTATCCCTTCATCTTCGTGCCATCTTCAAGCACCAGGTGTGCAGTCTGAGCCTAGAAATTACAGTACATTTAAAGGCAGCTAATGTGTGGATTCATGATGTACAACAGGGGTAGGCAACGTCGGTCCTGGGGTGCCGATGTCCTGCAGCGTTTAGCTCCAACCCTGAAAAAAAACTCACCTGCCTGTAGCCCTAGTAATTCTGAAGAACTTGTTTAGCTTGTTCAGATATGTTTGATTAGGGTTGGAGCTAAACTCTGCAGGACAGTGGCGCTCCAGGATCGACGTTGCCTACCCCTGGGCTAAATTATAGTTTGTACCTCACACAAAGCAACTGTATAACTTAAAGGAATATTTCACCCAAAAATTAAAATTTGCTGAAAATCTACTTACCGTTAGGCCATCCAAGATGTAGACTGAGTTTGTTTCTTCATTGTTTACAGATTTGGAGAAATGTAGCATCACTCACCAATGGATCCTCTGCAGTGAATGGGTGCCATCTGAATGAGAGTCCAAACAGCTGATAAAAACATCACAATAATCCACACGACTCCGGTCCATCAATTAACATCTTGCGAAGCAAAAAGCTGCATGTTTGTAATAAACAAATCCATCATTACGATGTTTTCAACTTTAAACCATTGCTTTTAGCTAAATACTTTGTCCATAATATTGCTTTGTCTTGGGAAAAAGTCATCTCATCCGAATCAGGAGAGAAACACGCATGGATCAAGCACCTTTTACGAGACAAAACAGTCTGAAACAGATCTAAATGAATATGGGTGGATTTTGATGTGACAGGACAACAGGAGTTGGACTTTTCCACTGGAAGAAGTGTTATTATAGACTATGGACTGGTATTTTGGCCAGAAACAACAGTTTAAAATTAAAACATGGATTGTTGGATTTGTTTCTTGAAAACTCGCAGCTTTTCGCTTCACAAGAGGTTAATTAATGGACTGTAGACATGTGGATTACTTGTGGATTATTGTGATGTTTTTAATCAGCTGTTTGACTCTCATTCTGACGCACCCATTCACTACAGAGCATCCGTTGGTGAGCAAGTGATGTAATGCTACTTTTCTCCAAATCTGATGAAGGAAAACTCATCTACATCTTGGATGGCCTGAGGGTGACTACATTTTCAGCAAATGTTCATTTTTGGGTGATTCCTTTAAATATAATGCATACTGGATTTCTGATTCTTTCACATCATTTTTGAAACGTAAAATTCTCTTTTTTTCTTTCTGCAAAAGACAGTCAGTTATACAGGGTTTAGAATGACATGAGGGTGAGTAAATAATAACAGAATATTCATTCTTCTGGTGAACTGTCCCTTCAAACAGACACACACCCAGTGTAAACACACCACATTGATCTATTTGACTGGATCTCTTTTAATTACTCAACAGCCTTATGAGCATTTCTGATCTCCCAGCTGTCCCCTGTGTCACAGTGATTACCACACACCGAGTGCCATTCAAAGGCCGCTGAAATCAAATGACACAATTGAGAGGTACGCCGCAATATTTCGGCTTTCCGCTGCAAATGAGATCCTGTTAAAATACTGCGGAGAATTTAATTCCCCATCATTCCAGTTAATGGCCGCCGGCATTTTGCGGTAGGGCACATATGAGAATTACTCCATTCTTCTTCCGCAGTTACAGCCATCTATCAGTCCTAGCATAATTATTCCCTGGGCGCCAGAAAGCTGACAGGCCTATTGCCGGCTCACTCTCCATACAATAGAGTCTAATCTTGCCAGTGAGCTGTGTGGCGAGGAGGCCTTCAGAGCCTGGCACTCATGAATGGAATAGGGCAGGGCTGGAGGCGGGGCTTACAGACGAGCAGGGGAGTGTTGATTGGACTGTCAGGCTGTGTGGGTGGAAGCTTACTATTAGATTCTCATTCATCTCAATGGCTCGGCTATCACCTGAGCTGTAAGCGTGACTAACCGGTCTGGAGCCATAGGAAATGATGTCATGGTGGATGGCACAATCCCAAGCCCTCAATAGCGACTATCTTGCACGCACTGTGACATCAAAACAATAGACAGGGTAAAAGTCAAGCATTCTTTAAAATTTCTTAAATTTTTCATGCTTTTAAGGACACTCAAAAAAGATTGTTATATGAAAATCAGTGTTTTTATTGTTAACAAATACATTTACTATTACAAGAAATAATTTTCATTAACTGAAATAAAGCTGAAAAAAAATAGTAGATGAAAAACTTAAATTTGGCAACTGATGCGATTTCAAGTTTTCCTTTCTCATTGGAGTGTTACAAGCTGTTTGTGCATGGATAAAATTCCTAAAGTTGCAAAGATAAAAGTCTCAAACCCGAAGAGATACTCTTTATAAAAGTTAAGACTTGTCCATGGCCCCCCTAAAACGGCTTATTCAAACACACCCCCACGTCTACGTCACGATGTGGAAATATTTGCGTAACGCCATCCAAATGTTCACGCAAAGAAAGAAGGCGTGGTTTCAGTAACCGCAGTAGTGTTGATGCAGCCATGTCAAGGAGATGCTGTGTGTTTCTATGTGAAAGCAAAAGCACTTTATTTGGCCTTCCGAAAGTATATGCAATTAGGAATCATTGGTTAAGATTTGTTTACAACACAACAGCACAACTCAAATGTTTGAATTTGTGCAATGCGTTTTATGGGGGACAGTTTCGTGAACCTAGGAGAGTACAAGGCTGGCTGTACACCAAGGCTATTTCTAAAAACATGCGCATAACGCGTCGTGTGTGTGAGTGTGAGTGTAAGGGGAACAAGGTCACATCACAGCGGAGTGTACGGCCCGTCAGAAATCGTCTTAACCGTGGCATGTGTACTGCAAATGTGATCATAGTAAGGGGCGTTACATTTCCTACGTGTTCAGCCAATCACAATGCACTAGGTCAGTTAGCCAATCAGAGCAGACTGCATTTGTTGTTGGAAGGAGGGAACTACAATACCGTATTTTCCACACTATAAGGCGCACCGGATTATAAGGCGCACCTTCAATGAAT
>JAUZSZ010000104.1:25270900-25283379 GCA_034780575.1 Labeobarbus marequensis | reverse complement strand
AAAATTAAAAATTTAAATAAAAAAAACAAAAAAAAAAAAAAAAAAAAAATATATATATATATATATATATATACACACACACACACAATTACAATTACATAACAATATAAAATAATGAATATATGTAAATTCATTACTGCCCAAATAAAATCAAATAATTTTATAATCTTTATAATACATAATCTTCATAATCTCTATATATTTTTTTATAATACATAAGTAAATATGTAATATTATATATAACATAAATAATATAAAATATATATTTAAAAAATTTGCATAGTGCAAGAAAAAAAGGGGAAAAAATTGGGCCTTTAGAACAATAGAAGTAGCCTCTCTCCAATATAATGTGTGTAAGAATAAGAAATATGAGGCCAAGGAAAATAATTTTTATGAATCAGTCTGTATAAAGTATAGTCTATAAAGGGTAACTGTAAAGGGTCCATCAGACACCCGAGTCAAACAATAACATCTGACTGCTGTAGTCAATGTACAGTGACAGTTTCACATATCATCTGATACACAATCCATTTAGCTGTTACTGCAGTGGAACAGAAGCCTTCGACGGTGCACTCACTACCAAGCTGTTGTAGTAGCATGCTTTTAACTGGCCTCAGCTGTTTTCAAAGACAGTGTTAATTTATTAGGGAATAGGGATTTGGACCCAGACTGGTTCAGAAAGCAGGTCAAAGTGAACAAATGTAGTCAATGTTGAAATCTCTTGAACACACATATCAGCCTACCGAGAGACTGCAAACCTGAATGAGGTGAACATAATATCCACGCAGAGGGGCAAAGCACAGATGATGACCCTTCAGGGAGAGAGACAGCTGCACTGGAGCCAGAGCGAGCGTCTGTGTTTGGTCTCCAGAGATACATGAGTCATGAAAGTTCTTGAATCTCGACTCTACATACACTCTTCAAGCTCTGATATAGCCAAATGTGGTAGGTTCAACTCTGAGTGCCATGAAACACGTACATACACACACACACAGATGATAAATGGGTCACATGAGAAATCTATGAACATGAACACAAACTACAAAATTCAGAACTCAAAACTTCCACCAAAGTTCAGAGCATTTATTTAAACTAAGCTGCAAAAAAGCTCATTTTGAATGTACAATTTAGCAACAGTGTTTTTTTAAGTCTTAAAGGCACAGCAGCACAAATGGCTCATTTATTTTTTAAGGGGTTGGAAAGTTGGAAGCGAAATATGACTTTTTTTTTTTTTTTTTGCTTTACAATTTTAACTTTTGTTGTTGTTTTTTATTATTTATGTCAAATAAATAAATTCAATTCAATTTTAACACAAATTGACTCCTTTTTTTCTTTATTTTTCTGGTTATAAACTAAATTCTGATAGTCTTGTATAATAAAATGTAAAAAATGAGGTATGATGTGATCTCAACAGGAATGTCAAAATTGTATATATTGTATGAAATAAATATCATCAACTACATTAAAAATAAAATGTAACATTATGATGAAAAAATACTGTGGGGAAAAAAATAAAAAAGGTATGACAACCTCAAAATCACAATCATTCTTAAAATGATACATTAAATGATAAGGTACAATTAATTTTATCTGTAAAGTAAAAAGATTTCAGATTGGTTTGAAAGAGAACAGATGCAAATATCCACTTAACACAGCTCTAGAGTTGATGCAGTTTTAGATATTTTAGAATATTAATCTAATGAAAGGCTCTGACATTATTAAACATGCACATGCTTTTCCGAGTTTTCAAGTTTTCAGACTGTCCCTGTCCGCTTCAGAGGCCCTCAGCAGACATATTATGTCATTAAGGCATAGACAGGCACAGCACTCTTACCCAGTTTCACCCTTGGGCAAACACAGACTGGCAGTGGCCACATGCCCGGTCACTCAACCCTGAGAGATTGTGGCTCATGTCACTGTCTCTTAGGCCTGTTCTGTGAGTGACTATGCTGGGGAGACACCTGCTGTCATCCAGGGGTGAGGGAGCATTTGGGCCCAGACAGATTCAGGCCATAGCAGAGGTTATACAACTCGCCCCTCCTCAGGGTGTCCTGAGTGCCCTGAAATGAACTCCAATGCCATTTTCTCTAGATCATTCATCACTGTAAAGTCTACGGGTCTCAGGAGGAGTTTATAAAATAGAGACAAACTTGAAAAGTGATGATGATGATGATTGAATGGTTGCTTTCCAGTATTTTTAATTACTGCTTATAATGGGTCACAATCTAGATTTTTGTTATTTTGTTGGTTAAGGATTTTTGTTTGTTCGTTTGTTTGCTTTTTGACAAAGAAGTCAAAAATATTGGAAAATAAATTCATGTAGTTTTAACCTTTGTAATTAATTTTGAATAAAATAATTTTTTTCTTATTGTATTTTTAAAATCAAGGTCTTTTACACTGTATTAAGTTAATATCACTGTTAACGGTATTTTTAAAAAAATTAATTATGACTGTTCTGATGGGAAAAACATTATTAGCATTACTAAAATTATCCATTCACTCTCTGATCTTTAGAATTAATTTTTAATAAAATTAACTTTTCTCTACTAATGTACTTTTAAATTCAATCTGAAATCAGTCTTATACACTGTGTTAAGAAAACATAACTGTTAATTATATTTAAAAAAAATATTTTGATTAAAAAAAAACTCCACTAACATCAACTGGTGGAAAAAAGTAATTAAAAAATAAGATAAAAAAGAATACACCCTCAATAGAAATGTTATAAAATGAATTCTTAAAAACATAAATGATAAAAATATGTAAAGATTTTGCCACTTTTCCCCAATACAATCATTTCATTATGGAAAAAAAAGCAAGCCCTGTCCAACATTTTGTTGTCCTCATTTAATACAATACTCATTTAAATCTGAATGATTTACAATTGAGCTCTGTTTTGTCAAAGTTTTTACTTTCCCCCATTAAAAAAAAAAAACTAAACAAAAAAACATCAATTTCTCAAAAAAATGTTACACACAACTCCACAAACAAACAAATTCTTCCAGTGTCACTTAATATCCTCTGCAGTCTCCCACCCCAGTAATCTCACAACCTCCCACTCCTCTGGCTGATGAAATCCTTTTCTCTGCACTGCTGCACTCTGCCACAAGCCAGACATAAACATGTCACTCCAAACATGCAGCCTACACCCTGGTCATTACTGCAAGCTTGCATAAAATGCCCTAAAAACACAAGGGGTGTTTACATCACGAGCATGTCCCCATCGTCCCAGCGAACTCTATTCAACCCGGAAAACAAACCACCCTGGTGCATATCTGTATGTGCATTCATGTCTGTATAACTAAAGTTTCCACAATCCCAGAGTGCAATTCAGTTGTTTGACAATTTACTAAACACAATCCAAGAATTCCAGTCTATCAGGCATTTCCCTAAGGTAGGCAAAATTATTACTAACAGTCACACAAATATCACATTATTTATTTTTTCAGTACTCAGGCAAAACTTAATGGCATATGATAGTGTTAAAAAATGTATATATTTAAATTTAAATACATATTTTTAAAATACAAACAAAAGTTTGGGGTCAGTATGATTTAATGTTTTTGAAAAAGTCTCTTTTTCTTACCAAGGCTGCATTTATTGATAAAAAAAAAAACAGCTAAAACAGTAATATGGTGAAGTTTTCTATTTTATTATCTTTCAGAATATTTATATATTTAATATTTAAGATATATATATTTAAAAACTTCTTACTGATCCAAACTTTTCAATGTTAGTGTATATATTAATGAGAAAAAAACATTAATAATATAACATAAAATTAAAAACATTATGTGATACATTTACTATATAGAATGACTTTATAACTTTAATGTAATGTAATGTTTTTTTTGTTTTTGTTTTTTATATACTGACTAATATTAATAATATTAATTTATAAGAAGTAAAGACGTATGGTCTGATGACAGGTAAAAACAAAATTAAAGAGAAAATCAAATGAAATATTTTATGTTAAGAATGTTCTATTAAATGTTGCTATTTTAGATATTTAAATGAATACATAATAGGAGGTAAAGTTTTGAAGCAAGTTTTGTTCCATGTCATGAGAATAAATGCCATGTCATAAGAATACATTACCTTCTAGTCAGGCAAGGTACAAGTCAATCTAAGACGAGTGAACTGGCCCAACAGCTATTATGTGCAGCCATTAGTATGCACACAGTGAACTGATACATGTGGACACAAGGCAATAGTGATGAGTGCGAGACACAATAAAGCACACTTGAAAGGACAGTGTGCCCACAGGGGACAGAATCGACCCTGAAGGAGCATAACAACAGCAAGAAAGACAGATGGGGAGGGAAAAAGAGAGTGGATAGTTGCTATGAGTTGAAATCAGGATGAATTGTGAGCACTGGACTTGCCTGGCCCCCCTTGGGCTGGTACTTGATGTTGTCAATAGAACCGATCTTGGATTTGACGTTCTTGAGGTCAGGCAGTGGCTGGTTAATTATGCGCAGCTGTTTGGGTGTAGTCG
This sequence comes from Labeobarbus marequensis, assembly GCA_034780575.1. Classification (NCBI taxonomy): domain Eukaryota; kingdom Metazoa; phylum Chordata; class Actinopteri; order Cypriniformes; family Cyprinidae; genus Labeobarbus; species Labeobarbus marequensis. The sequence continues at coordinate 25,278,881 of JAUZSZ010000104.1, read as the reverse complement.
CCGGGGATTTTGGAGGTGTTCGGATGATGGCCACTTTCTTTTCCTGGGACAGCAGGCTGAGAGATTTGGGGGTGCCCGGAGTACGGCAGGAGTAGCTGGGAGGGGTTCCAGGGGTGATGGCCGTGGACCCGGGTGTGCGGGGTGTGGAGGTGCCACTGCGGGCCGAACGGGACCGAGTAGTCTCTATGCCTTCAGTGGAAACACAAATTATCAGTTTAAATGCTAGGAATTAGGAAGTACAACATCAGCAAACGAATATGAAGATGACTTGTTCATATTTTCTCACATAAGATATAGAGTGGAGTCTAAAGTCCATTAGTGAAAATGCTCCTGTTTTGCTTTTTTTCTGCTTTCATACTTTTTTTATTTCACGTTTTATTATCAGCATTACAATTTAAGAGAAAATAACAGCGGAGACAGATACTGAGACTTGTTTTCAGAAATATACACTGATATACCGTATGATGTTTTTTTAAGATATTTTTTTTTATTCAGCAAGGATGCATGACATTGATCAGAAAAGACATTTATAAAGCTGTTGATGTTGAAAAAATGTTTCCACCAAAATATTAAGCAACGCAACTGTTTTCACTATTAATAATAAGAAATGTTTCTTGAGCACCAAATCAGGATATTAAAATGATTTCTCAAGGATCATGTGATATTTCAAAATACATCCAAATAGAAAATAGATACTTTAAATAGTAAAATATTTCCCTATATTAGTTTTTATTGTATTTTTGATCAAATAAGTGTGGGCCTGGTGAGTGTAAGAGGCTTCTTTCAAAAACTTTTTTTAAAGTACCCCAAGACCACAAATTTTTAAATAAATAATATATTTAATATTAAAAAATGCAAATATTATATTTTATGCAAATATTTTTTACTTGCTTTGTATAAAAAAGTTGAATATAATTAAAAACTTACACAATGTTGCTTCTCAAGCAAGTATTTTAAAGATTTTTAGATCTTTTTTACTGGAAAACAAGTGAAAGGAGACTAGTCAGAAGCTCATTAAGAAGTCTCTTTTTTTTGTGCTTTTTTTCAGACTTCTGGTCCCCACTGTAGATGATGACAATGATAGATGAAATAATATCATTGATTTTGAACAATTTTAATGGACTTGAAATGGCACAAACACATAAAGGAATAGTGATTATACTCGCATGCATAACAGAAAAGGGAAGGTGTAGACAAAAAAATGAAAAACAAAACAGTGCCTATGAAAATTATTCATCCTTTTTGGATTAGTTAGTTTAGTACATGCATAGATGAGTGGCGAACATTGTGGTTTCAATGCTGTAACTAAATGTGCAATAGAGGTAAATAACTTTTAATGGCACTGTATATTTTATGGTGACTGTATCCTTGCACAGGACAGCATGTATGAAAGACCAACAACAAACAGGGTGAAACATTAGGGACTAATACTCTATACCTGTCATACTATGAGACCTGCCTGTCCTGTGCTCTGCTTTGACTTCAGTACGGAACGCTACAGGAGCGGGGAAGAGAGGGGGTGAGTATATAGTAAGTATGAGTTAAAGAAAGTTTGTAGATACGGAAGCAGATATTGAACGTGTCCTAAAATAGATCCGAATGTGTCCAAAAAGCTTTTAAAAAACACTTCAGATTCTTCAGGCACCTCACAAAAACAGTTTAGATTAGTGCTTCTTTCATAAATTTTGTAGTACATACTGGCTTTTTGTCAATGAATATGCAAATAAAAACCATGCAATTTTAATAAAATGACTACAATATAATAGTATAATCAAAATCATTGTCAAATATTACATTATGTGGTTGTACTGATGTGGTTGTACTTGTACTTTTCTGCTGGTTATTTTTAATTTTATAAGTCATGTTACTTCAGTATTGTGTTATAGATGTCAGGATGTGTATTTAAAACCTTGTTAAATAATAGTAATTTGTCTCATACTTCTGATTCAATCGAAATAAAAAAAAATCACTATTTTTATTTCTATCTAGAGATAGACTCAATTTAAAATATAGAGATTTTACAGGTACGTGAGAATGCCTCTTACATGTGGGCCTGCGTGGTGCTGTGGACCCAGAGCTGGTAATGGAAGTGGAGCTCTCCTCATGATCAGCCATGTGTGGGCGGCGAGTTAGTATGGATGCTGGCCGTGGAAGGGACGACCTCTTCTCTGGGCTCCGAGAACCACCATCCTGAGGACAGAGTCATTAATCCTGTTAGAATCATGGTGAACTTAATGCGATTAAAATTTACTCCTCATGTTATTATTTGGAATTTAGCATTACTTCTTCCAATTAACAAAATGTTATGGAAAATACCTCTTTGATCAGAAAATAGATACTTTAAATAGTATCTATTTTAATCATTCAAATCTATCTTTATAAATCATAATACTCCAATTCTTTATTTCCCCTTTTGTATTCCACAGAAGAAAGTCATACAGATTTGCAATAACATGAGGTGAGAAAATCACTCATTTTCAACTTTTAGGTTAACAATTTTTAGGATGCCGTGCTCTTTGGAAAGCTCTTGATTAGTTAGTATTGTGCAGAAGCAATTAGTTTTTCGAAACATCTTGCTCCCTGCTTACCTTTACAGCATATGAATTTAGCGATACTTGTGGGCCCGCTGAAGAAGGGCGGGGCTCATAAAGATCTGCCTCCACCAACAGGCTCCTTTTATTGGAGGAGCTGGCCGAGTTCGGCCGGGCTGGCAGCAAAGCCTCTGCCCGAATTTTAGAAGTGGGGATCTTTGTTAATGTTGTGGGATTGGAGGTCTATGATGAGAGGAACACGGACAGATGAGCCATTCATGCACAGTGAAAATTAAACCAAAAACATGAGCAGAAAATTATATGAAAATCAGTATGACAGCATGTTTAACCAAACGAAATTAGCAACATCTGACCACACATTTGGGGATACAAGGGTATTTACCAGAATGCATAACCACTCAGGAATTAAAAATAAACAAGCACAAAAAGAATAAAACGTCTAGTTTCTCTAAATGTGGTATTAGTACATGGGCCATTAAACCACTTGAGGGGGCACTATGTATGTGTCACTTTAAGGTTAAAGGAAATAAGGCAAAAAGGTCATGCAAACTTGTAAAACAAACACAAAACAGACATGAGATGGAATGTGCAGGCAATACAAAGAGTGGAAACCAGAGAGGCATCTGAGGCACAATGAGGCTATATATGTGTATACTGAATTCATTTGTATTCATCATTGATACCACCAAAAATTATGCTGTAACAAATGACAACATGTTTTGAAGTTGATTAAAAAAAAATCCACCAAAATAAAAACCAAGCCACAATTTGTGTCTTTCATTATTAATTATTGCTGTTATTTCTGAATACTTGAGCCCATCTCTAGTATATAGACTTGACTATGTACTGACAACCTATTAATAACCTAATTTTACACTTGAATTGGGATCATCCTATTTGTATATGATTGAAATCTAATATGATGCTTACAGATGCTCGATCTCTGGAGTGCCTGGCCACACTGAAGGGCAGTCGACCATCTGCAGACACTGCAGAGAGAAAAAAAGAGGCTGAGAATGATAAAGAGAAGAAAAACATATTGTGACCATGACCATGACAATTGAGTTTTATGCTGTCCAATGAATATAAAACAAGCTGAACATTACACACAAACAAAAACACTGCAGATGCAGTCTTGTAGACAAAAGCAGCCAACATGTGCTTGAAATATAGTCTGCTTTTTTATATTTATTTTACACTTGTTTTATAAAACTGAAGTGTGCAATGTGACAGGTATGACTTGTTGAACAGACAGTCCTGCCTCAAACTCACGCCATTAGTTGAGTTAATGTTGCTAAGTGAGCTGGTCAGATGTTCCAACTAACAAAGCAATGTTCTGAAAGCACAACAGAACCACAGTGTTTAACTTTTCAAGCAAATCAACATACAAATGGCTTACTTGTAGTTGTCCATGAATATTAAACTGGGATTTCTGATTCACTTACATTTTCAAGACTTGACCATAATTCGTTTTTTTTTTTGTTTTGTTTGTTTGTTTGTTTTTAAACGCTCAAGCCAAGGTACTTCTAATTGGGCTATTTAGGATCAAAAATGAAATTGACTGTTACCCACATCTATATATTTTGTAGATACTGGAAAACTCTGCTCTGAAACTACTTGGCACAGAATAACAGAGAATTTGAAAATGAACTGTATTACATAAAAGGCTGTTCAGCAAAGTCTAATTGGGGCACTGCAGCAACATATCAGATGTCTACCATAAAATCAAGCTCAGTTCCCAGAAATCTAACAGTGGAACTTCATTATGGCACAGTGAGTTCTCTTAACTGAGTGCCCAGAACTCACTCAAACCACCATGAATGTTGTATACAACAGAATAGAAATGTTACAAAAGGATAGGAAATAGTGATTACTCTTTGCTGCACCTCATAAATTGTCTAACACATTTAAGTCAAAAGGATATCCTTTAAAATGAACCCACAGACAAACACACAAAATGATTGGTTGCACCACATTTTCACAATACTCAATAAGCAGCGCCGCTTTGAAAAGAAAACTAAGCGAGAATAAGCGTGGAAACTGAGAGAACACATGCAGACAACAAAAAGAAAGGTCAAGCTATAAGAAAATGAAAACATTATAAGCAAAAGAATTGAATAAAACACCAGTGAGTCTCATTACAAACACTGCATGAACATACAACTTGCATAACTTATACAATTTGCTATGTAAAATACAAAAAAAGAAAAACAAATCAAATAGACAAGTGTCACTCTTAAAACAACATGCCAGTGCTCATGTTTGCCAGCCACATTGCAAACAGCTTGTGACAGAGATCACCTGTGGGTTTCCGCTTAACACACGCGTGATGCTGGGTAGGTCTAGGGTGCCTTACGGTTGCCTTTAAAACACTTGTCCGGGAAGGAGAGCACGTCTGAATATCAGATTTTTTTGTGAGCTCAGCCTTCTTAATCACAGCTACAAGAGGGAGACACAGAATCAAGGACAGGCACAACAGCAGTACAATTCAGGACGACAGGAGATACAGTCACTCCCCTTATCAATGATCAAATAATGTTTTACTAAAACACTAATTTAACAAAGACGTAATCAAAAAAGCAAATGTGATTGGTTGAAGCATGAGAATTGCATTGAAATTGAATTGAAATTCAGAATAATGTAACTACTGTAAAAATCACATGCACTTTGAACTGTAGGTTTAGTTAAATCAGACCCTCTGTTGTCTCAAAAAATAATAATAAAATTAAATTAATACAAAGTTTTAGATTTTATACATGACATCTAACCAAAGTGGAAATAAACATTAAGATTTAAACATTCAATTTGTTGAAAAATGTGAAGGGAAAATGTCATAATGGAAAAAAATACAGAATATACAAACAAAACAAAACACAATGTCACTTTCAGCAACAAAAACCTTTTTTCTTCTTCATCTCATCTTTCTGGATGGGTACCGGCTCCTTGCGAACTGGTTTGCGTTCAGGGGTGGTGATTTGTCTTTTGGTCCTGCTGCCTTTAGCCCTCTGTTTCGTTGATTTCTCCTTGGGTGGTTTCTTGACAGGGCTCATCACTCTAGGTAGAGGCTCAATTTTCTCTGTGGCCATGCTCTTATCATCATCTACAGAGTACATGAGGTGAAACAGGCAAGCTACTCTTATACCAGGCTGTAAACATGCATTTACTTGAAATCCAACATGGCCCTCACAGAAACTTAAAATTCTGTACTGATGTATACTGGCAAGCCAACTACTATACAACTGATACCTAAAAAGATATGGACACAAGTTAACTTCAAGACAATTCTGAAAGGTTTCGTCATTTGTTGAGCAAACTTCATGCAAAACAGATATTAAAATCACACCTTGAGTATCCACCCAGGAGCTGTCTAAGATGGAGTCATCAATGGTAGTTTCATCTTTGTAGTCATCGTAGCTTTGGGTTGGGGCCTCACTCTCTGGTACTTCTATCTCTTTAGCTGGACATACAGGAGGCTCAACAGGCTCTGGGACATCTACGGCTTCCTCCAAACTAGGAGCCTCCATCTCTACTTCCTGTGCCATTTCCACAGACTCCTCCTCCTCTTGGAGGAGCTGTGGATGTTCTTCCTCAGGGGGAGCAGAGAAGCGGACACTGTGAACAGAGACTTCGCTCTCATCAATGGTCTGCACTACCGTAATAAAGTCATCTTCCACTGTCACTACTGACTCAATGGCAGCTCTAGGCTCAACAGTGTCTTCTGCAGCTATGGCCCCTTCCAAGACTTCCTCGTCTTCCACTTCTTCTTTCTCAATCACTTTTTCCTCTTCTTTATCAACCACAACCTTATCTGGTTCAGTTGTATCTATCACCGGCTTTTCTTCCACATTAGGAGCTGGTTTTTGTTCTGGCATGACCTCATCAGGCTCCTCGGCAAGCTCCACCTCTTCCTCTACTTCTTGAGTCACTGTGGTGTCAAGAGGAGCCTCGTCTGTCTTAGAAGGAGTTGGCTGAGGTTTCTCCTCAGCAACTTTCTCTTTGAGGGGCTGCACTGAGTCTTTCTGCTTTACCTCCTGCTCAGAAGGTCTCTCCTCTCTAAAATATTTCTCAAAAGACCCAACAGGAGATAATCTATTAGGATCTGTTTTAAGAGCTTCTTTCTCACCTGGTGATCTAGGTTTTTCAGTGTCACTAACATGCATTTTCTCCTCATCAGTAGCACTTTCTACAGAAGATGCTGGGGATGGTCTAATGGGCCGAGCAATTCTGTCCTTTGCAGCTCCAGTGAGCTGGTACACATCCTCTGCATCTACCTCTTCATAAGCTTCCTGATGCACAAGGTCGGGTTTATTCTTCACCTTCTCCCTGAGTTCCTGGAGCTCCCGTTCCTCCTCTACACTCAAAGGTCGGTCCTCCATCTCCAATTTACGAATTTGCCTCTCATAGTCAGCTATTTCAGCTTCGGTTTCAGCTGCAAGTTTGGAACCTGCATCAGGATCAGGCTTTGCTTCCTCAAGAGTAACCGTCACCTTCGGTGTGATAAAGGTTTCAACTTGTTTTTCTAACTGTCCTTTCTCATTATCGGGTAAAGTTGGACTCTTAGTTTCTTCCAAATGCTCAGTCTTCAAAAGATCAGACTCCTCTTGCTTAGTCTCTACAGGAGGTTTTTCAGAAGGTGTACTTTCAATTTCAAAGGAATCTTCATTCTTAGGCTTTTCTTCATCTGGTTTTGCCTGTGGTGTAACAACCTCTGTTGGTGTCAGATCTTCAGTCCATGGACATTCCTTTTGTCCAAATGCAACAATGCCAGTTTCCTTCTCCTCTGATATCACAGTGTTGAAGATTTGAGGAGATGCGTCCATTGGACTGTGCACATCCGCAGGTGATGGCATGGGACCAGAGTATTCACTAAAGACACAATATCCTTGCTCCTCCAACTGCATTTCTCTCTTTGTAGCCATCTGGGCCTGGTCACCTTTGAACAAATGTGCTAAAGAATCACTTACTAGAGAAGACATGTCCATTGGGACAGACTTCCTTCTCATAATCTCTGGGTCTGTGTTGTCAGATGCCAACCTTGATCGAGTACCTGCCAAGTCCAGCATTTCAGGCAAGTCTGGGGCCATGACGGTGCCGTTCTTATAACAGCTCTTAGCTTGGACAGGGGATTCTGGAGACTCTGACTGTGGACTTGTCTTTACATCAGTGACTGTTGCCTGGGGAGGTGAAGATGATGGAGTTGTAGCAGAGGCAGATGTCTCCAGGATCAGTGGTGGAAACTGAGGGAGCTTCTCTACTGAGGGAGTGGTGACAGGAAGGTAATCGGCAGATTCGTCAAGGCTCCCACTAGTATGAGACATGATGTCAGTGGCTAATGGAGAGAAGTTTCTTGGACGTCCTTGGGCATCACCATGATCCATTGCCCCAATGGTGATATTTAAAGAGTAACTTCGTTGCTCTAGTGCCAGTTT
>JAUZSZ010000104.1:25103012-25113192 GCA_034780575.1 Labeobarbus marequensis | reverse complement strand
GAGAGACCGAGTCGGTGGTGTCAACGTCTCTCAGATCTGTTACAGGAACCTCTCGCACTGTTCGAGCCTCTGTTACGGGATGGTGGCTGGTGATGCTGTGCGATGCTACTGATGGACCCTCCCATTGGGCTGTGGCATTATGGGTAAACTCTTTATCAGTCTGCAGATGTTCAGTGGAATCATCCGAGGTCATCCTCCAGTCAGCTGTATTTGTAGAGATGTTTAAACGTTTTTCTGAATGTCCTGGTTTGGGAAAATAAAGAACAGCATGTTGGAAACTATGTAATGTAAACTAAAAATAGTATTGAAATTCAGCAAAGGGGAAATTTGAGAAGCATGTCCACTAGGGTGCGCTTCATGTGGTGTGAGCCTTGGGAAAAATCATGAACTATGTGAGATGTTTTCAGAAGTAACTGCGGATGTAATGATTTTGGGTGGAGAACAATTGGCAGCCAAGCTCGTCTAACCTAACAAAAGCTTGAGCCCTAAAAATGGAGGGGATCTGACCCATTGGGACCTGCAGTTTCCTTCCTTCAGCTGACCTAGCAAAGTCCATATTACAGCGTTGTCACTGCCTGCACGGAGTTCATACACAGGCAAAACTATAATCATAAGGACTTCTGACTATTCAAGCTATTTAAACAGGGTGGTTAAAAACATATTGAGTAGCATTACCTTTATGGTCAAATCATCCCTAGATACTCCAAAATGATACAAATAAAGAAAACATGCTTTTTACCCAGTTAATAAAATATTTAGCAGCTCTGATGCAGAACTTCCATTTCATTTTATCTTTTATATGTAAATCAGTTTAAGTACAGTAAGATATACAGTAATTGTTGCTTTGTTTCTTAGTAGGAATATAATCATAGAATCAAAATAAAACATACAACGAAACATATACAAGAATCAAACCTCTGGTTTGTAGCAATTCATTCGAATCTGAATGAGCTATTGTGAAATGAATGTTCCCACAATATCTGTTGAAGTTGATTTTAGTGTGGAAAGCCATGATATGATTTTGGGTCATGTCACTATCCAAAAATTCACTCAGTCACTGAAAATGTCTCTTCGGGCTTGCATTACAGGGATCTTTCAGCAGCTGGTCTTTCAGCTTGCATTAAATTCAGGGATATTCAGTCAGCTCTAACTGATGGGGATGGAGAAAGGCCTAAAAACAAGCCGTTTCTACAGGAAGTAGATTATTATGCTCTGAACAGTAATGCATCAGATACAGTTTTTTTTTTTTTTTTTGTGCCTAACCCATACTAATGAAGAATACAAAAATATTGTGCTCAATCTGTTGCAAAAGACTGGAAATGTTTGGTTTTGAAAGCAAAACACATTTTTTAACTCACAATTTATACTAACCTTTATTTCCCATAGGTGTATAAAAAGGTGTATCATCACATTTCTCAGTTATGCATGTGAAAGTAAAGCTAGAATAATGATTTCCCCATTGAATATCAGGGGGGGAAAAGAATAATTTATATCCCTATCCCCAATTCCTCTGTCTTAAATAAGATACAAGGCAATAAATCCATTTGGGATTCCAATTCTGAAATGTATACCTAGAAAGTGTGGCTATTAATGGCCAAAATAACGTTAATATATAATGACAGCACAAAAGTTTTTTTAAATACTCATTTTTTAATATATTTACTCAAAATTCACTACAAAAAATGTTTTAAAACAAAGTATATCAGAACCAATTCACTGCACTTAATTCTATTTACTTAATTGCACACTAGATGCCAAAATGTCTACAGAACAAATGACATGGAGTGGACTTTCTCCAAATTAAATCACATAAATAAAACAAAAACAATCACTAACATAAACTGCAAACTGAAAAGAACTCATTGGCTCAAGAAAGTGGAACAGTTTATGAACCAAGATGGTCATGGGCCAAGGAGGTCATTCATTAAAAGAGATGCTCTTCCAGAAACTGAGGAAACTGAGTGCAAGTAATCTCATTAGTTCACAGACTTCACTTGACACAGTACTTCAGCTGCATAATAAAAACATAGCTCTCTTTACTATTACTACTACTAAAATAAAAACAATAATAATGCATGGAATTGAGACAACATTTATAAATATAATAAATATATTTTATACACATTTATTACATGTAAAATGTATTTATTATTAGGCTTTCCTGATTTACACAATTCATCACATGAGCAACTTCTGAGTGGAGGTGGAATCTTTGCAATCTAACTGCAACAGTTTTGTTTCAAAACAATACTGCTGTGCACCTCAAAATAAATCTCATTTTCTCATTTTAATCTAGTTCACACTGCAGATGTAGGCTCTAGCAGAACCTAATGTGTGTGCTGCCTATCCAGACAGCACTTCTGGGCATCACAGCGCGCGGAAGTCTTACCCTCTCGAGCTCCAGTGATGGACACACTGGACACACTCGTCTCCTCCCGTTCACTCGATAGATCCACAGCTGTCGCAGTGCCCTCTCTCCCCGGCCAGGAGGAGGGTTGTTTTACACCAATTGTTCGGGTTAAAAAAGTTTCGGTAACGTTACTCAGTGGGTTATCGGTGTCCGCGTCTGGAGATAAAGTCTCGGCAATCACAGTATTTAGGGTAAGCAGAAAGACCGTGAAAACCACACGGTAAGCGCGTCTCTCGACACACGTTTCCATTATAAAGGCGACCAGGCGGAATTCCTAATAAATAAAACGCCAAAGTGCTCCGGGTCACCATCTGAAAGTGAGTCCCTTTAACAGTTCCCCATGAGTAAATTCCTTATGTTGGTTTTAAAGTTGCAGATGAAGACTTGGAAGGGTTATATTTCGTGCAGTGAGAGTGACAAACCGGAGCAGTGGGTGACTCCTCCCCTCAGGCAGGCGATAGCGGTTTCCACCCCATTCCTCTGGATGAACGCACTTTCACATTAATGTGTGCTCAATTCGGTTTAAGACCGTCAAATGATGCCACAATAGGCTCTCAAGTCTTAATGAAACTCCAGTTTGCATTACGCAAAATAATTTTCTATGCAGAAATTGCAACATTTCTATGCAGTAAGACAATATAAAATATGACACATTAATGACATTCACAACTGACACCATTGATAATGCAACTTGACAATTTTTTTTTTTTTTAAAGATCTGGCATTTCCTGGCAACATGAATGCCCATACAACAGAGCTAAACTTCATGCACCTGATTTAGAAATGTAATCACAGCAGTTTGTTCATTATTAATGTGAATTGCACTTTAATGTCATGGTAGACGACTTTTAGAAAGCAAGGGGACCTGGGCTCAAATCCCAACCTTGCATACAATCACTAGGGTTTGGGATTGACAGATCACCATGTAGTTTCACAGTATGGAAATAATAGCTTCTGATTCTCATGCTAAATCAGATTTGTTCCACTGAGGAAAAAAAAGAAAGTCTAATGAGTTTGGTGCATGAACATGAAGGTGAGCAGACGACGACAGATCTTCTGTTTAAAGCAACTGATCTGCAGAAGCTGCAGCCTGACTGCCATGTAAAAAGACATGTAGCATGCAAATAGATTTGCATATTAAACTTATATTAATTCTACATTTCAATAATCAAAAAGAAATTATCTGGAAGTTAAAAGTTATCTTTGAAAAATTAACTTGGCCAGAATGTTGGAGGGGGCACGTTCTAGTTGAATAGGCACGACACACTTACAATCTGAAAATTAAATGCCCATGGTTCATATTAAACCTTATATAAGCATTTCACTAGAGAAGATCTTAATGGCAAATTCATTCACATTGCATGACTTTGATTGCACATTCCCGACTTTTCAGACAAACATTATTAGTTTCCTTCAGATCTTCCAGGAAATAAAGCTCTGTCCTCCAAGTACTACCTGACAAATGCAATAAATAAAATATATATTTCAAGTGAGTGGTGATTTATTCCCATGTGTCCACTGTTTCAGTCCAGCTGGTTAGCAGGGCACAGTTATTACATGCTCAGTTGGACTGAGGATGGACTATCTTGTCTGTGGTGGTGATAAAGGAGGAGTGATGGTAACGGTCACGGAAGGCAAAGTCTGCATTTTCCTCTGTTAGCTGCCTGGTTTCCATGCCAACAGCTGACAAAGAAGGTGTCACCACAATCTGGTTCTGAAGGGCCCCATCTCGCCTAAGAAGAGAGGAAAATGATTGGTAACGTCAGGTTTGGTTTTGCGTCAATCATTATCATTAATCAGAAGACATTTAAAAATGCTCCATTGAGCATGGAGACAATAGCTTTGAATTCATCTTCATGAAACACAAATTGGTGTTCTGCAGAATGTCTGTAAAATAATCAGTACTTTTCTTTTGGATGAACAGAAATTCTGATCGGATCTATTTTTGTGTTTTCTATACAAGCATTGGTGGAAACGGCAAAGCCATTGTTGTGGTATTTTATATATCTTGTAAACCTGCCCTTAAACCTTAAAAAATGGAAGATCAGACATATTTTCCTGTCTAAGTAGGTAGTTCTTGGCCAATAAGGATCACATTTATGCTAAAAAAAAAAGTAAAGTCTGCCTACAGAAGACTATGTAACCTACCTCCCCAAATTCTGCAGCGAGGTCTTGAGCCACCTGAAGAAACTGAAGCGAGCTGCTACACCTGTGGGCAGAGAATGCAATTTTATATTTCCTGTCATCATAATGATGGATATGTGCATAATACACCTCTATTTATTATTTGACTTTAAATGAAATGGTTAAATTAATCATCCTGACATCAAAATTGTGACAAACCTATCCAAAAAATGTCTTTTAAGCTCTTAGTCTTCTTATGCCTATTTCACTGAAATAAGCAGTGTGTGGCATCCAAAGTGTCTATCAGACAATTGTCAGTGATGAGCAACTGGGGTTATTTCAAATCAAATAAAAGTTAGGAACAATTACAATTACCTGTTGGCAAACCTGGGCTCGTTGTTCCAATGTAGAGAAAGAGGATAAGGGCGAATGTAATGTTAATCAAGGCATACATCCACTGGATAATGAACATTATCATAAAGGAGCACAATGCCTAAAGAAAGACAAAAACAGCATTAAAAATTTGAGCTTACAAGCTTATTGCTTACAGGCTTAAGGATATTGCTTAAGGATCATTTTTGCCAAACTTACACCAACTAAAGAAACCCAGTGGTTGCAAAATCTGGCATAGACCGAACCCTGGATTGATCTTATTTCTGATCCTTCAAGATTTGTTTCTGAACCTGTGAACGAAAGGCATATAAGGTGAAATACAGATTTTGATCACTATATTGAGGAGTTATGTAACATTTTGTAGAGATTTACGTACCATTTCTGTCTATCTGTTCTCTTGGGAGCTGTTCAAGTTCAACTGGGCCAGAATTAGGCAAAGACTGTTTCCTCTTGGTTTCTGTTGTCAGGTCAGACTCCATAAGTCCTATCTGGCTGCTGGTATCATCATCTAATCCAATAGTTTGTTCCGGCTCCCTCTCATCTTTTCCTTTATCTAATGATCCACTGCTGTTCAAGTCCAATCCAAAACTGTTCATCAGCGTTTCTTTAGCTGGAATCTTTGACTTCCTGCCCCGGGTCTTGGAGGCAGGTAGAGAAACTCTGTGTTCATCAGCGGAGTCCGTGCTGGGCAATGGAAATATTTGGTCCATGTCTTTGGTGAACTCCAGCAGTGTGCCGTTCACAGGTTCACTGATGGCTCCACTGCTGCCGTAATGAGGATGAGTGCTAGACACCAGTGATCTTCTGGAGCTTGACCTTCTGATCAGCGTCGTCCTTTGCTGGACCTGCAGCTCATGTGTTTTCACCACACAGAAATAGCAATAATCAATTATGCTGTAGGTTAGCATAAAGTTGATGGTTACGATGGGAGCCAGTACATTGACCTGGCCGATAAAGATGAATGCCATGGAGATCAAGCTGGTCAGACAGATGGCAGCCACAGGCGTCTTATTGGGCCCTCGCTGTAATACATATAAAGATAAGAGAAAGGTAAATCTATGGCTGTTACAAAACCTAGTGAGCTGTTATTGTCTACTCACTACATAGGCACATTCTAAGGAAGCATCCCAACTGAAATGAAACCTTAAGTGACTGACTTGTACATGGGTAGCATCTCTGTGTTAATTTTGTGAATTTAGATATTATATTTATAGTAAACATTTGCCTGTTTTTTTCCTGAGCTCCTCACAATGCATTATGGGATCAGATAGGAGTGTCTAGTCATGTCCACTTCATCTACTCCACAAGTTTTTATTAATCATTTGCACATTATGGGTTTGGCTCCTGTACCCTCATTTCTTTCACGCTCTTCAGGTTATGTAATGAGCAAGTAGAAGTATCCAGTTAAAACATCCCAAAAAAGACATCTCTCATGTCACCTCAGACTGGTCATTACCCAGATCCCATAAATCTCTGGGATGGAGGCGCTACAGCTACTGGCTGGCACAGCTCCAGATCCACCAGGGTTGGTCTTTTCTGTGCTTCCTGCGTTTGTTCTGGGACTTTGATTCGGAGCGAGATGTCTCGAGTGAACTTGTAGCCCATAGAGAGGGGTCAGACAGAGCTCAGGCGAGGGAAAGGGTGTGCTGTGCTTTTTGAAAGCCACAATTGTTACAATTCATTCCTTTGCGTTTTTTGGAGCGAACTCTGGCACACTATAATTAGGAACCCATCCTGTCGTCTATGGAGCTACTCATTGAGGGTGAAAAAGTAAACAATTCATTAAAGTGGCACAAAGTGCATGAAAAACAAATGTTTAATTTCATTCTTTATACTAAGCGAATTGTTAAAGTTTGATCATTTATTAACATCTGAGAGAACTCATGATATATCCCTGATTTTCCAAATGGTTTATAATCACAGAATAAATTTAGCACTGATTTATCAACATCTAAATAAAAAAAAGAATCTAAAAAATTAACCATTTTATTTTAAGCATAAAACCACACAGTCTTGCATTCCCTGTTTTGAAAATAGCCACAATATAACCACATTAATATCTCCCTATAAGCACCCACCCCTTTCCCAAGAAATCCGAGAGCTGGGATGACTCTCTCCTGGGCGATACACTGGAGGATCCTGGGTGCACCGTACAGGCCGCCCATGCAGGAGGCCAGGGACGAGATGTAGAGGCCCAGCAAAAACAGGAAACCAACCAAGGAGACCTGGGAAAAAACAAACACAGAGGGGAAGAGAATGTAGAGGGCTCCACCCAGCTCTGTTCCGCTTGGCCAGACTGAAAAAAGCTTATAATGTGTTGAAAGTAAATCAAAGAAACAATGTGTAATCTGACAGAACCCATAATGAGAGAATGGACAATTACAAATAATACAGTAAGGTTGATTATATGTATGAATCCCTAACATTTGTAACACCATAATGTACAAAATGCACCTTTTTGTAAATTCAGTATAATATTTAATATGCTTTGCATGTAGAGTCTTAACCCCCAAACACCAGCCAACATTTAGGAACAGCTGGGTCAGCCACAACCAGGCTACAGCCTTACACATTCTTAAACTATGTAGCTTAGTTCAGCAGCCCACTGTAATCTATGCTGACTAGCAGCTGTGTGGCTATCAAACGTCAGGGTATACGCAAGGTCAGTGCGCAACTGGGCTCCGTTTTCATTCAAACACTTACACCAGCTGTAGCGTTTAGAATGACCTCAAATGCCTCTGTTATGAGGGCCTGCAGACGAGTGGAATGACATTAGCATGACAATAAATGCAACTGTTATGTTTTATCTGTGGTTAATGTGCTATTCTCTAGTCTCACTTTCAGTTGAGACAATGAGTCTTAATAGTGGAAAAACCCATGGAAGATGGCCATCCTCTAAAGCCTGTAATAACATCAGATTACCTTTTCCGCTATTAAGAAATCATAGCGCAGCGCATCTCTGGTGCAAATGGCTCCCAGTAAGAACACAAAGACGAGATACAGGAACCACCTGTGGATTTCCACAATACACAAGAGTCATTCATTCTATTTATAGAGAAATTATCTAAGAAGAAGTGTTATGTATTTATCATGAATTTATAAAATATATTAATAAACATTTATAATGTTACAACACATTTCTTTTTCAAATAAATTCTGTTACCTTCTATTCATCAATGAATACTGAAAAAAACTCTTTTTTTCCTTTTTTTTACAAAATATTAGGCAGCACAACGGTTTTCAACATTGTTAATAATGTTTCAAGCACCAAATCAGCATAAGAATGATTTCTGAGTGTATTAAAAGAGTTATTTATATTGTAATAATATTTCACAATATTGCTGTTTTTACTGCATTTGTATGATCAATTAAATGCAGCCTTGATAAGCATTAGAGATTTATTTCTCTTGTTTAAAAAAAAAAAATCTTATCAACCATTACCAGACATACAGTATATCTTACACTTTTTTTTGTAGGGCATGAAGGCTTATTGTAATTCTGTTTCTCGTATTTTCATTTTGGTGCCTGCTCTAAAGTATGTGTGCAGTCAACACAAATAGAAGCTAAAGATGAACAAAGGAAGAATGAATGATTATTTCTGTGGCGGAGAGAGACATACGAGGTGCAGACTGCGGCGAGAGTTCGGGCCTCTGGAGATCTGAGCTCATACTGAATCCCGCCATCACACCTACACACACACACAGAGGGTTACTGTGAAAACAAGACTGGAGACAAGGGGCCATTCAAAACCTGAACAACAGAGAGAAGTACATATCAGAGCTCACTTGAAACACCTTCCTGACTTCTAACAGGAGCAAAAAGGAAACTTTGATCATGACTGATTAGGGCCTGATTGTTGCTCAAATGAACTGTTCAATCTTTCAGTTTTTGCAGGAGGCAGAGGCTGGTATGCCTTGTGTGCGGTAAAACAAGACAAGAATGAAGTGGGATTTCTTACATTTATGGGTTTCCTACATTTTGTAGATAATTATTTATCTCATTTGTATATTCATATTGTCTGTTTTTATTTATTGGATTTTTGCAAATGATAATAGTTAAGTCGAAAGTATTATTAAAGGTGTGTTGAGATCACAAAATAAAACAGACCAAATTCAAACCTGCAGAGACAATGTGCACTTAATAGATTAACAAAATATATGAATGTTGAATAATTATGATCCTAAACATTCAACACATTTAATTTCTATATTACTCTGCAAGCTGGTCAGAAAACATAAGATTAATTGGTATTAGAAAAAAATACATCTGCATATAATTTTATGAACAATTTGCTATCTGAAATATTACATTTAATATTTTTCACACAATATAAATGGATTTTTATGAATAAAAAAAATATATATAGCTGCCTTTGTATTTTATGAAGGAGGTGCCTCACAAAAGGATCATCCTTGAAATCAAAAGATTGAAATCCCTTGTCTCAGACCAAGCAGACATTGGGTGCAGTTTGCTGGTATAAAATATAAAAAATAAAAACCCAATGACACCATGCCTGCTCAGGCTGAAACCTCATTACACAACAAAAATGTTAATTACGAGATGAAATTCTGCTGAAAAGATATATTTCTGGGATGTCTCCATCCTAAATACAACCACAGCTACTAACATACAGTACAGCTGCAAGTATTTGAGCCTACTAAAGTTATACACGCTTATAATTCACCAATAGCAAAATAAATCCTCATATCAGCATAGTATCATTTAATCAGTGGTTATTATATCACAAATTAGCCTTTATTGTTTATGTGTGTAAGGTCACCTGTCACCGCAGGAAAGAAAACCCCAAATACGGTGAAGAAAATCTAGCCAGCTGTGTAGTCTGGCAGTGTGTTCTTACGCAGCAGATCCTCCGAATAGCCAACGAATCCATGCTCTACAATAAACATATTCAGTACAAAACAATGTTAGGAAAGACTGTTTATTACATCACTAAAGCATTACTGAGTGTTTTATGGAAAAATCTGCACTGACACGATGATAAGAATCAGATTCATCTCTGAAATGCCAGAGTCTCCACTGAGTATATATCTTTGTTATGAAAAGCAAAAGGAAATATTTTGGCCTTTTTGAAAAATCAGATATTTAGACAGATCAGTCTAAATATTTCAGAACATTAAAATAAATTTCAGAAAATCATCCTGAAGCAGAATTCATGTTTCCACCTCTCTGCTTAAAACACAGGCTGGTGATGACATTTAAAAGAAAATATCCTCCTGTGCAAGACCACAAACC
>JAUZSZ010000104.1:25064314-25076539 GCA_034780575.1 Labeobarbus marequensis | reverse complement strand
AATAAAAGCTAACCCGAGCTAATATTCCTTATATATATAGATATGTATTCGAGAGATATATATTTATATATCTTACAACATTAAGCTCGATCTGACTTGACATGTCTCGAACAGTCATTGTCAGAATTGCTACTGGAGCATAAACTGATTTAATAAGGATGCCTTCATGCCTTTTTATGTCAGATTCATGCTTCTACATCTCATTATGAAGAGCTGACTCAAAATGGATTGCATTACATAATTTCTTACTGGTTTAATGAGGCTTATGATTTATTTATATTCAAAACTATTATCAATTTAAATGTGATGATACTATTGAACGAAAATACAAAAACTTTGCTCAGCACTGTCACCTGTAAAGCTGTTTTATAGCTGAAATTTAAGTTGTTTCACAATAACTGATGAAGAATTGATGACAGAACTGAGATGAAATGACATTTTTTCTTCTGCAGAGCTGCTAAAAAGGAATTGAAATATGTAATACTAGATGAACTTTGCAACACTGACAATGTTATTTTCCTTTTTATTCCTGTGAAGCTGCTCTGAAACAATCTGTATTGTATAAAGAGTTATATACATAAATGACTTAACAATAATCAATGTTATTGACCTCATAAGTATTAATATTATTAATATGAATATTACAAACATACCTGATTGGGATTCATTATTAACACAGGATGACCTTTACATAATTATTCTCTTATTCTACTAAGGCATAAGAGCTGGCTGGCATCCCTCAGTTTTGTCATAACAGATGTAACCAGATGAGACTGTCATATCAATCTTATTTTTATAGCATTTTCACAACATTGTTTCAAAGCATCTCTACAGATAATTTTCCCTCAAGTCAAGTCATATGACATTTCAATCATCAACCTAAACAAAATACAACCCGCATATTAAGTGAATCAATGTATGATTTAAAAAACAAATGGCCAAAGATAAGTGTTTAATGTCTATGTAACTTAATAAACTAAAAAATAACCTGAAAGTACATGACTGTGTTTACAGTGTGACACTCAAGCACAACACTGGCTGTCTGTTGCCACTGTCAGAAATACAGCTGCGCATTTAATTTGACTTGAGCTTGGTAAGACTACTGTATTTTAACAATGACTTTAGTGTATTTTAATATATGAATGTAGTTTAAAATCGGCCTGATCTCCACCTCTATGCTGCCGTTTCCCCACGCACACAGAGGCCGGACTGCAAACCTTTTCACGGCTGATTGTAACGAAGAGCCTCGCAGATGAAGAGCATACATACCGCATGTGTCTTCAGTGCAGCGCTGGCGACGGGTTCGAGCCGCTCATGATGTGTTTGTCAAACTTTACTGCGATGCTGCGGCTAGCATGAGAGGCTAGCGAGCTACACTCCGTCTGCAGCTGCGCAGCGGTGCATTGTGGGATCGCAGCGGACCCGCTCTAATGAGTCTCAGTGACAGGACGTGTTTGCTCATTCATAATCAGTGTTACCAAGATTTCTCTCATCAAACTCTTTCAAGACTCTTAATTAAAAAAATTAATTAAAAATTAAAATTAAAATTATTTTAAAATCTCTGAAATATAAAATATTAGTTGCGCAGACTA
Source organism: Labeobarbus marequensis (assembly GCA_034780575.1). Lineage (NCBI taxonomy): Eukaryota > Metazoa > Chordata > Actinopteri > Cypriniformes > Cyprinidae > Labeobarbus > Labeobarbus marequensis. The sequence goes on along the minus strand of JAUZSZ010000104.1, from coordinate 25,074,947 downwards.
AATTTAAATAATATATATAATAAATATATAAATAAATAATTTTTATATAAATACATTTGTAACATGTTATATTTTAATTGCGTTTTATTTCAGGTCTATCTAGATACGCATATTATACGCATACATATGCATTTTATAGTCTGATTATCTCTGTTCAGATTGTATATTTATTTAAATGACTTGACAAAAGTCAATTAAAATATATTTTAATGTTTTTTACATTTCAAAATGATGCACTGTATTGTATGTGAAAATAGAAATAGCCTATAATGAAAAATAACCTAAAATAATTTATGTAAAAACAATAATAATAATAAATAAAATGAATTAAATACACAAAAACAAAATTCCTCTCAATAACTTTTTTTTTAATTGTTGAAAAAAAGAGTTTAATTTAATATATAAACACGCCCAGTTTCTGTTAATAAAAAGGTTAAAAACAACCAGTGTTAATTAAACAGCACATAATTACAAGAGAAATACCACAGAATATATATCCAATATGAGGGATTGCTGAATATAGTCTTTGAATAATGTTGTGAACCACTGCCCTAAAAACAACTTGAACATGTCAGATAGTGGCACTTAAGTATAAAAACATTCATTTCTGATTATGGCTCAGTTTGATATTTACAGTAACTGGGTAAAAAAAAAATAGGAACCGGGAAGAAAAAAAAAAGTGTTCACTCATTTACTTTGTTGAGACCTGTTGTAAACCTTCAAACAATTTCAAACAGAACATCTGACCACAGCACAGTCTGTTATATCAAAGGCTTTGGTTATGAAAAGCATAACACACCACAAGAGGGAAGCATTACAACCCAGAAACAAATGGAGATTCTTCCTGAGAAAATGGCTGAGAGGCTGTAGAGATTACTACAATTGATCAGTTTAAAGAAATGCACCCTTTTTACCAATACACAGCTCTTTTTCAGTGTTAAAATACTTGACAGATTTAAACTTGATTAAACTTTTGGTAACACTTTAGAAGAGGGAACACTTATTCACTGTTAACTACGACTTTTCCCTCAATAAATTCCTAACTTGCTGCTTATTACTAGTTATTAAGTTTAGGTGTTGGGTAGGATTGGGGATGTAGAATAAGGTCATGTAGAATAAGTCATTAAAATGTGCTTAATTAGTACTAATAAACAGCTGATATTCTAGTAATATGCATGCTAATAAGCAACCAGTTAAGAGACCCTAAAATAAAGTGTTACCAAACTTTTAAATATATTTGGTTATGTAATTACCTGATATAAATAAGCATTCTCAAACACGGTGTATTTTCAGAACGCCTCAGGCAATTTCATATACATTGAAATACAATCAAATTGAACTCTGTAAAAATCCTTCACAACATATGAAAACACAAGCCAAATGATGATGGTATTTTTATTTATTTTTTTATTACGATTAGTGTTACACAACAATTTTAACAGTATTTATACAAAAGGGTTTTCTCTGCCCCACTTTAAACCAAAGAAAAAAAAGAAAAAAAAAAGAACCGAATGACCAGGGGTCAGGCCGAGTTACACATGCAGCTCTAAAAAGAGGAAATTATTATATCCTGCCTTTCCTGTGACCTTCGTATTCCTTCAGGCAGATTTATATCAAAACACTGACCCACCCACTCACCATAACAGATGACAACTATGGCATTCATAGTGAAAGCTGAGGCAACAAAGAAAATATGCAGAGTAAAGTCTTGAATAGGACATAAACAGCATATTAATATTTCTCAGATGAACTGAACCATATAAAGGGAGGGGATCAGTGGTCATAAACAGCTTATGTTTTTATGGCTGAATGTGGAGAAAAGTGACTGACCAGCATATTATGATGAATTTATGCCACTTTGTTTGCTGTATGGGCGTCATGGCAAATTTAGTTTTCATGCGAATAAGCCAAGTTACTTTCCTTTCATAGGAAATCTGACTTTTGGTGTCCTCTGCGCCAGGTGATAAAGATCATTTTGCATGTTCCAGATGTGCGAGACCACCATTATGAGGAGGGTGTGGGGTACGATAAAAATGGAACTGCTGGATTCACTAAGAAAACCCACCCTCTTATTTTAACTGCCCTGACAGTTTTAATCTCTGCTTTTGTGTTTTATGGTGAACTAAATTAGTAAAAAGTTGATGAAAAGTAGAAAAAAAAGGAATGATTTTAACACACATTTTGGCATCAAAAAGCATAAAGACATTAACAAACCATAAAGAAGTGATTCCATAGTTCAAGATTAATCAATACTAATTAAGTCATTCTTTTGTTTCTGTCTGAAGTCTTATGTCATTGTCTGTTACCTTCACAAACTCTTGTGTAGGTCAAATTAGTGCAGTAACAAAAGTAACCAGGTCTAAAATCTGGCTCGTGAACATGGAACTAAATAAAACAGCACCCCATTTATTCATTATTTGGACTCTTAAACTAGTGTAATTGATACCTATTTACACCAGAGCACCTGGTGCAAGAGGCTGACAAATGTTTAGGATTCAGAAGAAGACTTTAGTCCCCAAGGTCAGTCTCTAGGTGTGTGTGCTTTTCTGGATTGACATCTCCAAGGCCTCCTGGTGTTCTGGTTGTCGTGGCTGGAACCCTCACATCTTACTGAAGCACTCTTTAGCGTTGTTCCACACTTGAATTCCCTAAAAACAAAACACGCTTACTTTTTTAATACAAGTATGCCACTTCTCCCTTGTGTCTAATCAGTAGAGACTGGTGTTTTGATTGTTTTGTAATGACAAAATATATATATATATATATATTTTTTTTTTTTTTTTGCTGGCTTCGATGCTACTCACTTTTTTGCACATGCTGATCTGCATGATGGCATAGCTGATGAGAGCCTCTCTGAGATCGTGGTCTTTCTGCTCTTTAAACCTCTCAATGTCCACCCATGCACTTTTCACAAACTCGCTACAAAAAAAAAAAAAAAAAGATTCTTGGTGTGAAATAATTACTCAAATGAAGCTTTAGCCTGTTTTGGGGTTCAACTCACTCTTATTAGGTGAGTTTCTCAAGGATGCAACAAAATGAGCAAAGAATATGTATTTGGAGCATATCTGTATATTTCATCATTTCTGTACTGCCACAGAGAATAGGCAATGGAGTTTTGTTCAGTAATCTTCTGAGCTCATAAACCACCTAATTAAGTAATTTTCTGACAACATTTATTGCTTTTCGTCATCAGCAGTACATAAATTTAGTTGTGTGGGAATAGTGCACTGCTTACTCGCATTCTGTGTTTCTTTCTTTGACCAGTTCCTCTCCTTCTTCAATCTGTGTCTCCAGCATTTTCATCTTGGCCTCTCTCTGCTCTGGGGTCTCTTGTCCAAACAGTTTACTAGTCATTCCCTTCAGAGAGAAGGTCCGTATCGTCTACACAGAAAAAAAAGAAGTAGTAAATGACACCCATTGGCTGGAGTAACCCACACTCTTTCTTGCATGTTTATTTGCAGAAAGCTGAAATATGGACATTTTTACTCCCATTTTTTGGCCGAGTGGGCCTAGTAATTATTCATATCACTCAATCGGGTCAGAATGTCTTTTGTATGTCGTTGACTTTTTGTGCTGCTCAAATGTTTACATGTTAAATGTGCCAATGAGGTAATTTTCTACAGGCTCTATTCATGCAAACACAATTTTAACTGTATAAAACAGTTAAAAATCTTTTTTTTTATAAACATGCAAACCCCAACATGTTTTAAAGCAGAGATGACCAAACCTTTTACTATGAAGGACCAAAAATCAAACTTGATTGAGGGCTGTGGGACAAAAGTAAATTCTGCATTATATCCAACTATATTAAAATTTATATTTTTAAATCAAACACATTGAAAAACAGAAAATAATGCTTTATATATTTTATAAGTTTAATAATTGTTTCCTCTATATTCTTTCCTCATTCTTTTGATATGACATGAGCCCTGGTTTATATAAATCTTGCCGGAAAGTCCCCCATTCCAGACATAAGAGGGGTGATGTGGAGTTCTCCCGTCTCTGAGTTGTGTCATGTGGTCAAATGGACACTGACCCCTGTGGCGAGTTCCTCCCGTTGCAGTTTTTTAGAGGTCAGATCCTGGGCGGCCATCTCTAGTTCATACTGTGTCAGTTCATGCTTCCTACACACTGCCCTGTGAAAAAGCACATAAACCACAAAATATGCAAAAATCAACCATAAAAGTAGATCCTCTCATTGTTTCTTAGAGAAATTGTTGAACTGAAAGCCTAGATGCCCTGCAGTGTGATCACTTTCAAGAAAACTGGGCACTGATGGAAGTTTATGTATTCACAGTGCACAAAAACTTGCATGTAACTTAATCAGCCAGTGGGGGATATCAGCTCCCAAGAGTTCAGTGAGAACAGGGCCCATGTACATTTCTAATCAACCACACTGTTATAACAGCTTGTGTTTGGTATGCTTCTGATCACATGTAAAATAGTTCAGGCAAATAAATGACCACAATTCTCATTTTGAGTGAATTATCCCTTTAAGATGAGGCAACATAACAGCAATGAAAATTGTACCTTAATGCATCTGCATAGAAAAGGTACTCCTTCAGCTGATCAGCATAATGCTCCTCTTCCTCTAGAATATCATCGACGGACGCAGCATACCTGTAACATACAAAAGGGTAATTGAAATAACATATACATGAATTTCACCTAATGTGTTCACAGATGAGTGTACACTACTGTTCACAAGTTTGAGGTCAGTAAGATATTTTAAAAAAATTAAATGACTTTATGTGCTATATTTGTTTTCAGCAATGATGCATTAAATTGATTAAAAGTGACAGTAAAGACATTTATAATGTTACAAAAGATTTCAATTTGTCAAAGAATCCAGAATAAAATTCAGAATCCAAAGCAAAATTCAGATTTGCCATCACAGAAATAAATTACATTTAGAAATATATTAAAAGAGAAAACAGTTATTTGAAATTGCAATGATATTTTACAATGTTACTGCCCCCCCCCCAAAAAAAAATAAAATAAATAAATAAATAAATAAATCTTACTGACCTCCAATTTTATTTATCAATACTGAATAACAGCTATTTTATAACAGCTCTGATCATGACCAATCCAATTACGAATGACTGAATGAATGTTTAGGTCAGAATCATCTGTTTTATAATATTAGCTGTTTTGAGTCTTATGTTTTTAACTCTGAGTCTTACTCAGTAAATTTTGTCATAATCTTATCTTTTTGAACTTTTCAAGTTCCAAATAAAAAGATAAAATAAACAAATAAAATAAAGTACTTTTCATTTAACTCACTGAATTACCAAAATAGGCATTACCACATGCTTTTTAATATATAAAACACTTTTCATTGAGTTTCTAGCAACCATATCTTTTTATATATACTATGACCATGATATTTTGAATATGTTGATGATATCAGGAATATTTTGGCCATTTCTGGTGAAACTACACGTGTTATCCTCTCTAAATCAGACGAAGAGCCTTTGGAATTAAAGCCAAATCCACAGCAGAGCCTGTTTGGGGTATTTTGAGGAACTTTGGGAATAAGTGAGCAACATGATCCATAAAACAGTCTGACGGCTGATGATGGACAGGTTGTTTCTTTCAGTGCTGAGACAGACAGGCAGTGCATTGCGCTCTGACATTTGACCTTTCTGCCGAGTTACAGCAATCTGGAATCCATCAGAACAGACAGCAATACAAAACCAGTATAGAAACGAAAGGGGCTGGTTAAAGACTCGCTAAGGACACTACCACGAGAGCGTCTCTCCCACAACATCATTATCATCATCATCAACGCTAAAAAAAAATTACCACTAAACGTTTTGGCCATGGCTCCTGGAGATTCACAGCGCAGTCTGCCAGCCAAATTAAAACCTGAGCCTCCCAAGGGCTCATCTTACTGGCTACTAGTTATGGGGGGGCCGTGAATGGAAATCTGAGAGTATCCAAATCAATCGTGGCAAATGTGTTTTACAGCTCAGTACCAGAAGCACACACATGTAGAATCACGGGAGAGTCACGGGGTGTATCATACAACACCTTCATATTTCATGTCCCTCAATGAGCTCTCAGAGGGTAACAGGATTGTCCCAGGTAGGAGAAATACAATCAAAACCAGCTGCAATAAAATCCTGCACTAATACTGTAAAGGTACATTAAAATGGCTCATTGCGTGCGCTGTGAACTCACGCGTCCATGTGATGGCCGGCGCTCTGCAGCCCATCTCCCATCTCTTTCTCAATGGCACTCCACTCACTGTCCAAAACAAACAAAGACTCACATTGAACCATTGCAGCTGACCACAGCAACACAATCACAGCCCAAAGATTTACCCCAAAAATGCTTCTCACGAAAACAGTTTACAGAGCACGGTACAAAACATGTCTGGCTCCTCCAAAATGAGGGTATTTAATTGTGATTGAACTGTGTACTGATTGTACTGTGAGAAAAAATCTTGAGCAACTGATCTATTCATCACACACAATGACTATAGTTTCAGAAAATGTGAAATATAATGCACAGGTCGTATATAGACTGTTGCTATACGCTGACCACATTTATATGCATTTAAAATTCTGATTAATTGCGAAATAGTGTTAAAATTAAGGGGGATTAAGTATGCCAAATTTACAAATGTAGTATTTTTTTTTTTTTTTAAGTAATCTCTCATGCTCACCAAGGTTGCATTTATCTTAATAAAAGTATAGTAAAAACAGTAACACTATAAAACATTAATACAATTTAAAAGAACGGTTTTCTACGCTAATATATATATTTCAAAATGTAATTAATTCCAGTGATGACAAAGCTGAATTTTCAGCAGTCATTATTCCAGTCTTCAGTGCAACATGATCCATCAGAAATCATTCTAATTAGCTGAAGAAGCTAAAGCTAAAGAAACATTACTTCTCATTAACAGTCTTTGTTCAGGAATACAGTCTTAACCAAAACATAATCAGACATTGATATGCATATAAACATGGTCATTATATGGAGAAGAGGTGCCTGGACATACTGCAAAACACCTCTTTTTGTGTTCCACAGAAAAAAATAAGCCATACCAGTTTTGACATACATAAGTAAATTACTCATAAATGAGTGAACTAGGCCTATTCCTTCAAAGAAACATTACCTAAAGACTCTTCCATAATTTCCATGCACTTTGTAGACTCCATACAGGCGATCAGCTGCTCTCTAAAAGAAGTTGGTAAATGATTGAGATATGATTTTAAAAAAAAAATACCACCAATTTTTTCATTAGATTCACTTCATGCTTCTTTTGTTGCAATAACAGTTAGTTTAGGAAGAAGGGTGCTTCCTCAAAAGTACTAAAAGAATTGTTAATGGAACCACTTAAATTAGGCATTTGATGAAGTGAAAGAAATTTTTCCTGAGAGACTGAGCTGCATATTCAGCTGTCTTGACTTTGTTTACACTCACCGCCCGAACTCTCAGCAGCTGCGAAATAACAGACTGCAGCTCATCACCGTAGTGTTTCATTTCTGCAAATCGCCTGTGAAACACACACACAACGGTCAAGGTTAGTTTCAGTGTTAACAAACAGCATGCCATATCTTTATGCATTTCACGACACCGTTTGCAAAAATGACTTACTTGTCTGGATTCTTCACTCTGAATGTGGCACTTAAAGCCTTTAACCTTGAATCAGCCTGTAAGAATAAAAAAGGCCAAATGATGACAGACAGATTCATGTTTGGGTTTTGTTTTTTCAGATGGTGTAAAACAAAATTACAGGCACTCCTCACAACAATCTTTTCAAACGACTGAGATCAGATAAACACTGCAATATGGCAATAATATACACTAACATAAAACACTGCGGCTCTTTCGGGTTTGATCCAGAACGATCCAACAGACTTCCTGTGCCCGTTTACATAAACTACAGCGTACTGATAACAGATTCTTCACCGCAGTAGCAATTCAGCTACTTCACACAATTTTTATTTGAAAACAACACATATTTAGTCAGCCTCATATCAACAAATGAATATTGACCTATGGTGAGAAGCAATATATAAATAACAGAGTTGTGGGTAGAAAAGAGAGAAAGAACCCAATGAACTGGAAAGTGCTGATATACCTTCGCCTGAAATCCCGTCTCAAACACGGTTTCCTTCCAACCGTTTTCCTGTGGGGCAGAGAAAGGATGCAATTTCTGACACTGACAAAGTGCATTATCAGCATGAAATGCCAGTTAAAACATAATTTTTTCTTTTCAAATGGCAAAAGTGACATTAGGTCTGTCAATTTAACAAATTAATTTAGTTCAAATATTTAAATTCACAAAAATTCATGAATTGCTGGACTGTAGTACATTGATAAGCTTACACTACCTACACTAAAAGTTTGGGATCAGTAAGATATTTTATTATTCAGCGTTAAACTGTAAATGCATCACAGTCTCCATGAAAATATTAAGCAGCACAAATGTTTTCAACACAAAAAATTAAAGTAAGAAATGTTTCTTGAGCACCAAATCAGCATATTATAAGGATCGTGTGATACTGAAGATTGGAGTATGGCTGCTGAAAATTCAGCTTTGCTATCACAGGAATAAATTACATTTTAAAATATACTTAAATAGAAAACAGCTATTTTAAATTGTAATATTATTTGCCAGTACTAATGTTTTCACTATTCTCGCTCAAATAAAAAAAAGAGACTTTCAAAAATCTCACCGATCCCAACTTTTGAATGGTAGAGTATGTTATAGAAATAAAATAAAAATATTGGCTTCAAAAAGCCACTTCCTATAATATCTGTACTTTGTGTGTCTGCCTTGATAATTTAATGGGGGTGTTTTTTCAGCAAAACTTTTTCATTGTTATTGTATATGCAATTATATGCGATTTATTTAATTAATTTCTATTTCTCCTAGGCTGTCAATTAATTTCAATTTTTTTAATTGACAGCATAGTAGAAATAGAAATTAATTTACTTAGTTAAAGTTTAAGTTAATTATAAATTAAAAATTTAAAAATCTTCATAGCAAAATATTTGAACACAAGAAAAGGTCAGTAACAAAGATGCAAATAGAACGTCTATTTGAAAGTGTGAGTGGCATGCCACTGGATTGATGCTTTTTCCAGACAGCTTTAGCGAGAAGTCTCTACCTCAGTGAGGAACGAATAGAAGATCTTGTCACTGGACAGGACTGGGTGCGAGGCCACTCGGAGCAGAAAGTTCTCTAGTCCCACCCTACGCCTCTCCACAAAGTCAGGGTCCATATTGTCTGCTGACAGCTTGTGCCAAACAAATTCAGCCTGTTGCAAAAAGCATGATGTTACAGAGTGCATGAATGCAAATCACATTTACAAGCAGCAGTAACCAAGGCATCTTGTTTGCATACCCGTTTTTCAGGCAATGGCGGAACCACCAAAAATGGATAGGTGACCAACAAATAATTTCTAAGGAGCTCAAACTCGCTGTAACGCCTCCACAGTGAATCTGGGACAGGATTCATCCCTTCTGAAGCAGCATCCACTGGCCTAAAAACAAAGAACAAATTAACAAACAGTCAGAAGTGGATATAGAATTTCAATACAATGTTAGAGTTATTATTAAAAAAAATAATAAAAACACTTCTGTCATGAAATGTGGGGTTGGTTTAAGCAAATTTTTAAACAAAACAAATCTGAAATAAACACAGCAGAGATCTACGAGGTTTCGAGTTGTGGTTCTGGTTTATGAAAGTAGTCATTTTAAGGGCCTTTTCAAACACATGCCAAAGGTTTAACAGCGCTGTGTAATCTTGCTGAATTCCCAGTGCATAAAACCATGAATGCTACTAATTTAGGAGAAGAACTCCACTAAATCACACTGCAATGAAGGAGCATGTATATGAACTCTCCTGTATTAATTCAGCATCACTCCAGGGTTGGAACAGGGGGAGGGGGGGATCAGTAGAAATTTGCGTTGTGCCACCCCTCTGATCAGGGCACTAGGAATCGTCCTCCCCCCCATTACGACGCCCCTGCTTACAGTGAAATAATCAAGCATCCCACAACTTTGAATTTCAATTACTTTTCCAGATGTTTCTTTTTAGTGATCCACAGATTTAAAAAAACAAACTTAAAATACATAAATAATAAATAATACGCCTTAAGATTTCAATTTTTTCAGCAAGATTGTTATTTTAAGAAATTAATACTTTTTACTGGGCATGTATGATTGATCAATTTGCTGCTCAATTGATCAAGTGACAGGAAAGACATTTAGAATGTTACAGAAGATTTTTGTTTCAAAAAATCCTTTTCTATTCTATGATGCAAAAAATGTATCTCAGTTTTCAATAAGCGCCAAATCAGCTTCTTGAGGACCAAATCAGCAATGATTTCTGAAGGATCATGTGACACTGGAAACTGGAGTAACAGCTGCTGAAAATCAAAGAAATAAATGACTTTTTAAAACAGAAAAAAAGTGTTTTTAAATTGTAATTATATTTCACAATATTACCACTTTTGGTAACACTTTACAATAAGGTTCATTAGTTAACATTAGTTGACGACATTAGTAAATATGAACAATACTTCTACAGTATTTATTAATCTTAGTTAATGTTCATTTCAGCATTTACTAATGCATTATTAAAATCACAAGTTGTGTTTGTTAACAT
>JAUZSZ010000104.1:24982218-25002355 GCA_034780575.1 Labeobarbus marequensis | reverse complement strand
TCATTTGAAATCCATTGTGGTGGTGTATAGAGCCAAAAATGTTAGAATTGTGTCGATGTCCCAATATTTATGGACCTCACTGTAGATAGATAGATATAGAGGAATGCTGAAACAGTTTCAGGTCCCATTGACTTCCATATTATTTTTTGTCCATACTGTGGGCAGTGAATGGAAACCGAAATTGTTTGGTTACCAACATTCTTCAAAATATCCTCTTTTGTGTTGCACAGAGCATACAGTTTGAAACAACATGAAGGTGAGTAAATGATGACAGGCGCTATATTTTTAAGGGGAACTATACCTATAAATGTAGAAGTTTACACCTTCATAAGTGAATAAACTGCATTAGCCATGAGCAACAATACTTCTCTTACCCTGTATCCTCCATTATGGCCAAAGTAATTCTGGAAAACACTCTGTTCTGTGTGTGAGATCCAGTCATTGCCTCATTCTGTTAAAATAAAACGTGCTGAATTCAATTAAAAAAAACAAAAAGAACACAGACTTTGACAATACTGACACTGAAGTAGTTAAGTGTTCATGAGCACAACCTGGGAAGATTTGGTTTCAATACCTCTAACAGACGTTTTTCCCAGTGATTGAACTCGGTGCCAGCACCTCCCTGGTTCTCCAGTTCCATGCCCTCTAGAATGGGGCAATTAAAATGCCGCCTGGCTTCCTCCTGATAACACATCACAACAATTCATGTAGCTCAATTCGACTATTTAGACTGTGTTTCTTTAAAAAGGAAAGAAATACTTACAACTACACGTGGGGTGGCCAGAAGATGGACCGTGTGTCTGACCATGTGGCCTCCACGGATGTCCCACAGCCGAGTTGCTCTTTTGATGACTTTATCACTCCATTGATATAACCCTAAACTGAGAGAGAGAGATATTTAACAATGAAGGTCCATTATATACATATATCAGGGGGTCATGCATTTTTTTTACCTACAATAATAACAATTTAACCTGTAATAATCATGCAATATAATTATCCCAATGAAAAAAAAATACGCTCAAAAAAATACAATAAAATAAAATATACAATATAAACTGTATATTATATATCTTTTTCCTATTATTTAAATATTTTTAAATTATATTTCAAACACAGAAATAAAAATACAAATATAACCATCACCTTTCATTGTATGCAGGTAGACCACTTGCAGAACGTGGTGTCAAAGGTTTCCAATCATCATCATGGTAAAACGCAAAGAGTCCTGCAGAAAAACCCTTAAAACATATAGAACATATAATTGAACAATGATCAACTATAAAGCTCTCCTCATTAGGATGTGCAGAGTTTAATGTTGTTACCAGGGCATGTATGATCTCATGTTTGACAGTGGACAGCATCCCTTCAAACTCCTGAGGTTGAGTAGAGATCATATTGGGACACAGATTGGCATATCCAGCGATGGGCCTACATTAAGAAATTCTGCCGTTACTGTCAGCAACACACTGGACTATTTCCACAGTATACTTTAAAGCAAATTAAAAAATCACCAACATTCCCATTTCATTAATTATTGCGATCACCTGTCCAGTTCAGACTCCAGCTGGCAGTACGCTGCATAGGCTACGATGTTTTCTTGTCCACAGCGCTCTGTAGTCATCGCACTCACGTACAGCACAAAATCAGCCCTCACCACCCCCTCACCATCAGGAGGACCAACGGGGCCACAGGACTTGCCAGACTCACTGCAAACCCTGCATTGCTAAAAGAGAACTCATTCTATGAATCAAAATTTCTCATATATTCACCTGCAATATATTTATATTCATCAGTATTAGAATTCACTTTATCCATAAAAATCCACTTAAGATGGATCTTTAAGTAGGTATGTTACTTCTGTACATATATTTATGCAGATCATTTTTAAAACAATATTTCAAACACAGAATTTAATATATTAACATAAACATCAATTGATAGTTTTCACGTGACGTCACACCCTTATAGGAATGCCCCTCTGGCGGGCAAAACGAAGATTTGCTCCACTGACCGCCAGCTATTTTTACGCAGATTGTAATAATGTAGTAAAACACAGATATTAAAAGGTGAGATTCAGTGGACACCTTATTGATGATGTATTTTTGTACAGGCAAGAAGATGAAGCTAGAATATAAACGCAATGTGTAAAGTTTCACATTAAATGGCTTCCCATAGAAAACCATTAGAAGGAAAACACTGAACCGTTAAGCAGACTGAGTTCATATTTCGGTCTCATCTGCTTGCCTGTGTAAACTATGCATCATTAATGTGGTGATTACTGAATTTGATCTTTTAATATTTCTGTTTTAAATATATTCAGGAACTTTAAGTGTTTTTACAACGTTTTGTCACACTGTTTATGATTGAAATATTGGATTGCAAACGGCCAAAACTTGCATTTCGTTCAGAAATACCTTTGTTTTATTCTTTTGAGAGGTGATCTAAATATTTGCGGCTGTGAAACAGATAAAAAATTGACACGCTTGTGCTGCAGTTCTATGGATGTTTGCCCTCCAAGTCTTCGAGCCGGTCACGTGACTGAAAACTATCAATAGACATCAACAGACACCTTAATTTTCATACAATGCTCATATGTAATTTAGGGTGAAATCAAGCAAGTCCAAAATTAACATTTGCCAAGCACCAAAGGATGAACAAAATAGGCTTGGTTGAGTAATTCACACTGGTGTGAAATAGATATGTGGAATATTGCTCATATTACACTACCAAAATGAAAAAAAAGTCTTGATGGGTTTTTTTTTTTTTTGGACTAATCTGTATGGTTTATATGCAGCAATTATATTGCAATAAAAAATTGAAACAACAAAAAGTTGAAAAACATTGATAAACAAAACAAGGAAGGAAATATTTTTGGCCAGAAAATGTGAGGGGAACCTACCTGCAAATGTTGTTCAGGGACAACAACTGGGCCACACTTAGTGATATCTGCACACGGTCCCTGACAATAGCGATGTGGATCATCTCTTTTCCTAAGGTACTGATTGGTTGCGCATTGTCTAATCATTAAGAAAAAAAAATATTGGGATTACAAAAAAAAAAAAACTAATGAGATTAAATATCCACCAAGCTTCCAGAAGGACATGGCTGAGTGCAATTTTAAGAGGATTTGCTGTCAGACAATACAAGCTGAGAAGAGCATTACCTGCTCAGTAATATTGGACCTGACTGCCTACGAACCCTGAAGGCCTTCTGAAGATAATCAATGGCCTGTGGGAGGAGCTTATCCTTGAAACAAAGCAGAAAAGATCATTTTTGAAAAGATCAATAATGTATGCATGCATCCTATTTAGATGTGAAAGGCCATTTACAAGATTTAACAAATAATATTTAGCTTTACTTATTAATAAAACCTTGACTACAGAAATCAAAATACCTTCACAAGGCTGCTTTTGGCTTCATCTAACCTGTGTGAGCAGTAAAGATATTAAGTCAATGTATAACAATGACAATGTGGCATTACTGTACTTAATAAAATACAAACTAACCCATCCAAGCTGGAGTCGTACACTATTTGGATATTTAACTGCTGGTCAGTGCTTCTTTTGGTCAATCTATCTGGCTTCAGAAACACTTTATGTATGACCTAAAATGGCAAACAGCAGGCATTATTATAAGTACTGATAAAATAATATTCTAAAATAATATTTCATAGATTATTTGAGCAGTGAAGGATGGTTTTCATTGAACAGAAAAAAGCTAGGACTGCTATATATATACATTTTATGTACTACAGAAGAAGTTATACAGATTTTAAGGCGGGCAAAAAATGGCATATTTGGAATGGAAAATTCTGCCTTCATTTATTCACCTTAAAGTCACTTTCTTACTTATGTGGAACATAAGAAATGAGCAGATTGTCAGCCTCAGTTATTATTCCCTTTTAGGGGATAAAGCACAACCTGGCATGACATTGAGAAGGGGCACAATCTCATTTGATATTATGAAGCACACTCTTAAATGTCGTATTTGAGAAGCAGAAGAAAGAATAACAAATAAAAGGGACTGACCTCTGTGGACAGAGGCACTTTATGGTCACAGGTGTGCGTCTGTGCGCCGGTGCTGATGAAGATGAAGATGATGATGATGGTGTTAAAGACTAAAGCAGCTCTAACTGATCGAGGCTGCCGCCATCCCGACGCCATCATTCACTCCGTGACTTTAACAGTCATATCTCCGTCCTGTCACGCTGCAGAAAGCACTTCAACACCGCATAAAACTGAAGGATGTTCCGTGAAAAATTCAAATCAGCTGTTCATTAAACCGGCTTCTTCACCCATAAACCCAGAGCAGCGGAAACGCTTCAGCATGTCAAAATAAAAGCCCGTACCCAATATAAATACAGTAATAATAATAATAGTTGTAGATACTGCTATGTTTGCTAAGCTTACTATGTACTAAATACTTTGCTCAGCAGGGGTGTAACATTAGTCGGACTCAGAATGAAAATATTTATCTAATACTGCACAATATATATTACATACCAGTATTTTGAGAGAACTCATTACGCATTATTTGTCACATTACCTAATTATTTTGCATGTTTAATTCATGTTTATTTATTATTATTATTATTATTATTATTATAACCATAATAATTTGTATATACCTTTAACATAGAGCATTCTAAACTACTGAGCAGCAGTATGCAGCCCAACAACATTAAACTGATTTCAATCAGTGCAAACAAGAGGGGGGATTACAAAACATAAATCAGACACAAAACTGTGAGCCAAAATATAAAACGATTTATTGTAAGAGTACAGAAAATTGCATTTTATTACAGAATCATCTACAGCAGGGTAAGGAACGTTGATCCTGGAGGGCCTGTGTCCCTGCAGAGTTTAGCTCTAACCCTAATCAAACACACCTGAACCAGCTAATCAAGGTCTTCCGGATGACCTTGACCTTGATGCCCTGACCTCTTTTCAGGGTTGGAGCTAAACTCTGCAGGAGAGTGGCCCTCCAGGATCAATGTTCCCCACCCCTGATCTACAGGATACAAAAACCTGGTCCCATGGTTAAATGAACACAAAAATTAATTAAATATCCTGTAGATAATATTCTAAAGACTTATAAATCAGACTTATAAATCAGTCCTACTTTCTAAAGAGCAGCAAACAGGTTTGTTTCGAATAAGAATGGGCTTTGATTGGATAATGCTTATTTGAGGCACAAGTACACAGTATCTGACTCAAAGTTTGAGTTTCCCAGCCAGAGGGCTGCAGGGGTAGAGGCGAGAGAATCGGCCCAGCGTCCACACAGGAAACACATTCCTGTAAGAGGTGTAGCTGATGGCACAGCTTTTATTGAACACTCCAGAAATATTCTCCTGAAAACAAGGAAACAACCCAGCACATTTTATTAGATGGAGAGAGAGACCTCAGATGAATTTTGGAGATCTGGCAACAGCTTTGCTCACCTGTGGCCAGTCTCCATTGGGCAGCTGCCTATCAATCAGAACTTGAATGCCTCGCTCAATCACTCTGATGTCAGGGTACCTAAAAATGACATTTTTTAAGTAAATTAACCCTGTTTTGGAAAAGCAAGCCCACTGAACCTCATTGTTTTACATGCAATTTGCCATAAATCAACACTTAAAAACACTAAAGAGTCAGGAAAAAAGCTATTGTAGGTTTTCAAACACTAAAACATGAAATACATGAAAATTTTAATACTCAAATTTGCGAATCATTTTCTAAAATGAGTTTAACGGTTCATAATTTTTGGGATCTCAGTTACTAGACTGGTGCTGAACAGAAGCATGTGAAAGCTATTTTACCCTCACAAGGCTTTGAGAAAAAGACATAAAAAGGCAGAGGAAGTATACAAATAACACTAGATATTACTTACACTAAGTACAAATAATGTTACATACTACTTATACTTTCTTGCAGTTACTTGTATTTGTAGTTATGGTGTCAGCTAATTTTGAATACAAAAAAATATACTGTTTAAATTGACCACTAACAAAATAGAAATAACACAATAAAAATAATGGACCTTTTTTAATTACCTCACGTTTTGTATTTTTTTAGCCACTGGCAAGCTACAACAGAGGCTCTCTGTTTTTGCATGAATCTTTAGTATTTTTCATAATGCTGATTTTTGGCAAACTGAATGTAAACCAATGTGGGTCAATTTGCCCCCCAACACAAAAGTTGTACCCAGTTTTGAACAGGAGGGCAGTTCTGTAGAGGTATCTAAAAACTACTGCTGATGTTACCTGACAGCCATCAACCCCAGCAAAGCCCAGCAGGTGTTGTGGATCTGTGAGCTCTTGCTCTGAACGTAGCGCCGCTGCTCACATGAGTCAAAGTCCTCGCCCCAGCCTCCATCCTCCATCTGCTTCGACAGCAGGAACTCACAGGCAAGTTTCACCTCCACACAAACAGACCTGCAACACGGAAAAGAAATGAATTAAAGGGTTAAATAAAGTGCAGTAAAAGAATATGAGTCGATGATTTATTAAATGAACATCAACATGCGAAGAAAAACCAATAACATACCCATTTTGGAAAGTGTGGCCCATACAAGCAAATGCCTCCAGACCAAACCAGACTCCATATGTGAAACAGACTCCCCAGGACCTAAGACAAGCAAAATGCTTCATAAACAGTCTAAGAAGCAACAGAATCATGTCTCTGATTATAAATGAACGAACGCCTACCCTTCCCATGAGCCATCAGGTGTTTGAACCCTCCTGCAGTAGTCCAGCCCCTGCTGAAGAGTTGTCCTATGTGATCAAGAGACGTGGTTTAACCAAACCATTTTTCAAAACCACAATATGCTGAGATATTGTGTTTGGCTGTACCTAATCTCTTCTGCTCTGTGCTCAGGATATACACTGTGAAAGTGTTTCAGTGCCTGCATTACAGCTGAGGTACACTCAACATACGTGTAGTCGATCATTATATCACCTGGGAGAGAAAGAGGTAGAATCAGAAATGTCAAGACAGATGAAAAATGCAAAGTCAACTGAACATGAGATTGCACTGCATGCTCACCAAACACTTCAGATGGGTTCAGCAGCTCCAGCAGTTTTCCACCACGTTTGGTCTCATACGTGGCAAACCCTCCATCAGGATTTCTCATGCTCAGCAGCTGAAACAAAATCAAAATTTAAAAAAAGAAACTAATAGTTTTATTCAGAAAGGACACATTAAATTGATCAAAAGTGACATTTATAATGTTAATGAAGATTTCTATTCCAAATAAATGTAGTTTTTTTCTATTACAACTTTCTATTAATCAACGAATCATGACAAAATGTTTCACAGTTTCTACAAATCATTGTAATTCATCATTGTAATAAGAAATGTTTCTTGAGCAACAAATCGGCATATTAAAATGATTTCTGAAGGATCATGTGACACTGAAGAGTGGCGTAACGGCTGCTGAAAATTGAGCTTTGCCATCACAGAGTAAATTACAATTTAAAAAATATTATCACAGAAAACAGCTATTTAATAATATTTCACAATATTAATGTTTCTGCTGTATATTTGATCAAAAATACAGCTTTGGTGAGCACAAGCGACATTTT
Source organism: Labeobarbus marequensis (assembly GCA_034780575.1). Lineage (NCBI taxonomy): Eukaryota > Metazoa > Chordata > Actinopteri > Cypriniformes > Cyprinidae > Labeobarbus > Labeobarbus marequensis. The sequence continues at coordinate 24,994,788 of JAUZSZ010000104.1, read as the reverse complement.
TCAAAAACATTAGAAAATCCTACCACCCCAAACTTTTGAACAATAGTGTATATGATTAGTGTGTTTATTCTGACATAGCTTGTGAGTTTGGATGCATTTCTCTTTGTAATTTCATTGGATGAACATTGCATGAACATTAGAGAAGTGACAATATATCATATTTATAATATAATATAATAGATCCTATTTAGAAGGTCTTTACTCCCCATCTTTAATCTCAGTCCCTCAAAAATTGTATTTTTCTTTATGTTTACTAAAACAGAGTGTTCAAATGTAAGTTAATATAACACTGTCTATGTTGTGAGTTGATGAGATTTGAGTCACAAAGAGGCTCAGTGTTGCATAGTGGCTTAGGCTCATTGTGCCCTTGAGCAAGACACTTAACCCTAGGTTGCTCCAAGGGGATTGCTCCTATAATAAGTGTACTGTAAATCAGATTATTGTGGCTCTGCATTGGTAAGACACAGACAGAATGTTAAACATGTCTGAATTGTAAACAAGGCTTTTACCACATTGACAGCATCAAAGAGTCTTTCAGTGGGAACTTTTTCTTTGAGAAAACCGCACTGCTCCTGCAGCAACATCACAGATTTCAGTCCTTCCGCTGTACAGTCCGCAACTATCCAACCACAGTCCCGCGTGCTGAAGGGAAAACCTCCCTGAATCACACAAACACACACTCATTAAAGTGTTTAAGAGCACATTAAGAATGGTTAAGAAGGCTGAAATGCAATACCCAAAAAATTTACCTTGTTCATTTGTCTATAGTATTTCTCGTATTCCGGAGGATTATCTTTGATCTATAATAATAAAAAGCTGATTAGACCTCACATAGACACCAAATTATTAAATTTCAGTGGGGGCCAAAAGTTCGAGACTACAAGCTACATGCTTCTATTTTGTTTTTAGATGGATAGATAGATAGATAAGATTTCAATTAATCATCCTCACCTGTGTCAGATCAAAGAAATGATGGGCTTGTGTGAGGCACTCTGTAAACCTGGGGATGTCCTGGGCACCTGCCTGTTCGGAAAACAAGGCCAACTGATCAGTCATCAGTTATGCGCCAGTTTTGTTTCTTATTAATAAAGATACAGTAAATACCTCAAGAAATGCTTGTACTGCAAATGCAGTGTCCCATAGCTGTGATCCGTTTGTACCCTGATGGAAAATAAAAAATATTATGAGTGATAATTGTTATTAATATTGTTAATAATAGCATTTAACCGATCAGATAAAACAAACTTTAGAACCCAAAAATGTTCTTCATAATGACATCTCACCTGCATTTTCATGCCATCCAAACCCAGCCTGGAGCGTTGAACAAATAAAAATGACAAAAAGAAAGACAGAAACCAATTATTATTATCATTATATATATAATATAAGCAGGAAATTACTCAAATCAGACTACAAACCATAGATAGTCAGGAATCCTTGTCACATGCTCCTGAAAGGCAGGTGATGTGGGTCCATCCACATACCAGCGTACCAACATATTGATTGTTTTCGAAATCTGACAAAACAGGAAATTAGTTTTGTACACAGAGTGATGTTTAAGAATGAATATTTAATAATGAATAGTTCAGATAAAACATGTACAGAGAAACTGCACACAATAAAACCAGGGATGTGGATTAATAGAGTCAATATTACATTACATAAAATAAAATGTATTCTCTTTTCTCTCACCGGGCCAATGCTGATACACTTAGTGAAGCGATCATCTGCTTTAATATGGTCATAAAGCTCCTTCACTGCTTTTTCTCTCAGCATAGTGCTGTGATGAGCTTCATACACATTCAGGATCACTGTAAGACCAAGTTTGATAGTGTTATGTGACTTAACTGAAATGTAAAGGGTAAAGGATTATTTTTTACAGAGATGTTACACTTCTCTCACAATAGGCGATATTAAGCAAGGGGCTGTGTGGTGTGTACAAGTCACAAGCTGCAACGTTGTTCCTCTGAGCTGGCCAGTCAATAGTCGAGTATTCCTGGATGTAGAGCTCCTGTTTAACACCCAAAAAACAAACAACTGTGACTGGATAGCAGAGTTCAGGCAAACAAGCCTGCTTTTAATGTGGTCTCAGAGTGGCCTCTAGTGGTAAAACTGTGAAACTTCACCTGTCTTAAACTGAGTATCAGTGGATCTTCATCGGCAGACAGCCTGAGGGCATAGCAGTAGCTCATGGGCAGGTAGACCTGCCGACAGTGGCACCATAAAGTGGAGGGATGTGCCGGTACCCAGGAAGGGAACAGCCTGATGGGAAAAAATCCAACTATATACATTTTCAAAACAAAAATGACACTAAATCTGTAAACTAATGTACTCTCAGCATACCACATCTCTGGAAAGAGTGTATTCATCCCTTCCCAGCTGTATACGTTGAGGATGGCCAACCAGAATTTACCCCAGGAGGGTATACCGACAGCACCGCCTGTAACAGAGCAGGACAATACTGAAACAAAACACCATATTATTTCAGTTATTGGGTTACGTTACATATGAACATACATGTGACTGTTTGTATATCAGCAATTGCAGACCTTTGCTGTGTAACATATTCCTTGCGCGAACCATATCTGGATCATCAGGCCCAACTCCCAGAATTCTCAGGGTGGTGTAACTCAAAGCTGTTCCAAACACAGTAGACTTATCTTCAATGTGCCTGGAAAATGAATATTTGTTTTATTCATCAGCAAAATATGTAATAATTTCATTATTATCCTAGTGAAGTTAAACATTACAGGGATTGTGGACTCAAAAATGACGATTCTGATCATTTACTCATCTTCACGTCAATTCAAACCTGTATGATTTTTTTTAAAGATATTTTGAAGAATGTTGGTAACCGAACAGTTTCTGTTCCCATTGACTCTCGTTGTATTTTTTGTGCATACAATGCACATCATAGAAACTAAAACTGGTCACTAGCATTCTTCAAAACATCTTCTTCAGATGAATTTACATTTATGCATTTAGCAGACGCTTTTATCCAAAGCGACTCACAAAAGAGGAATAAAGTAATTTGTTAAAGAGACAATAATATTCCTAGTACACAATGCCAGGTTTATTAGATAACTAGATTAGGAGGCAAGATAATGGAGAAAAAAATCAGCATAAAGGACAAATAACAAAACTACCATTATGTATAAATATAGTAGCATTTCAATTGTTTTATTTTTGCATTACAGTAATAAGATTGATTTCCTTCTCTCTTATTCTGCATTATAATAATGAGATGAGTTCTTATTTATTTCTTTTGATTTGTGAGTGAAATATAATCTGGATGTTCCTTGCAGGTATCATGAGATTCACCCCTTATAATAAAAGACAGTGTTATTAATACTCACAGGCCCCAGCCTCCATCAGGCAGCTGCACAGAGCGAAGGTATCTAACCATTTCCTGCTTCCATGCATCTGGCAGGGGGATCTTAGCAATATGACAGGTTATGAGCAGACCTGAAAACCATCGACAAATAGACAAAAGCACAGTTTAGCTTTTAAAATTCTAGGTTTCTCAGAACCATTACTATTTAGTTCATTAGTGGCTAATTTTAACCTTAATAATGCATGGGTTAACAGCACAAAAAATTTTAATTTTCATATGATGCTCGACTGATTATATTTATGGAATACATAATTTATTATTTATATATTATCAGAATATTTACTTTCATCTAATACCTAAACAAAGAAAGTCTGTCCAAATGGTTTATTATAAATGAATGACCTGGAAGTAAGAAAAGTGGTCCACCATAATCCCCAGCCCAGTGTCCATCTTCAGCCTGGAGACGGCTGTAGAAGTCCATTCCCTTCAGTGCAGCTTCTACTGCAGTGTGTGCGGCAGGGGATGCTGAGATGAACTCACCCTGAGGTCAGGAAGAACAGATTACATATGAAAATGAATATAAAAGTTGCACTGTACTTGTCTGTAATGTTTATGTTTACCGTGTCCAGTCCCAGAGAGTGAGATTCCAGCATGCTCTGCTGTCTGTCCACGCTGCCTGCCTCCTCAATGTACCTCCAGGTCTGTCTGCCCTCCACATTACTCAACCTCCAGCGGCTGAGATCTGTCACTGGATCAGTCTTATAGGGGCCTCCCCTTCTCCGCAAACACCTGAATCAAATATTTAAATGTTATACTTGGATGGGCATAGTAACAGTAGTACAGTAACACTTTTCAAGCATTTAACAAACCTTACATCTTTAAAAAACTGATGTGCATCTAACAATAAAAATGAAAAGCTTTTTTTATTACTTTATTTAAATTATAGTTAAGTTTGTCAGTACAAAACAGCACTGTAGAAATACTGGCATTGTCTTTCTAAAAAAAATATAAATAAATTAACAGTTTCATGATTTCATAAATCAAATGTTATAATAAAGATAGCATCTACAGATATGTATATAGTCTACAATATATGGCATTGATACTTATACTGATAACGTTAATCATATACTGTAAACCTAAAACGTTATAATTAATATATTAGTTTCTGTTTAACCTGTCTTATGGGAAAATGTATTCTTCTCATATCTGCGTGATTTTAAAACAAGCATTGTACTCACGTTCCCTCTGTCATCTTTGAAGAGCATGAGCAAAACTTGTAAACTGAAAAGAACCTGTCATATTTCAGCTGATCGAGACGGTAAACGCCTGCTTAAAATCAGCCTGGGAAATGTAGTTCTTTATTCCTCTTAAACCGTTCATGGAAAAGGGGCTTCGTTCTTAAACTACTTTTCCCATGATGCTTAGCACTGCCTTCCGAGCGCGATATCGTATGGAGAGACATGACCAGAGGACAGGCCCTCCAATCACATGTTAGAAACACAGAAAAATGGGCGTGACTTGTCAGTTCGCACCTATCACGATTGGAGTGTCATGAATAATTAATCACCTCATGTTAATTCGTAATTCAAAGGTTACAGAGTAATATAAACAAAAACATCTTTAAAATATTTTAGTGTTTCTCAGTATACTAGGCGGAAAAAATACACAAAATCAGTAGTTTGATAAAAATCTTTATGGTTGTCCAAAAATATACATTTAAATACAACAGAATTATTGGGATGAACAAAATACATTCAACTCTATTATTCAGAAAGCGGGAAAGTATGAATGAAAACAAATGAACAAATTCTAAATGACTGTTAAAGTACAAGGAGATACACACACTAAGATTTAATTAAACCTAATGGATGAGGCACATGACTTATGCATTTTATCAAAAAATATAAAATTTAACCAGCAAAAATAAAACTACTGAGACCACTAAGCAGCAGACAAAATACCATTAAAAAATTTTCTTTCAAATTGGGAGACTATAAGTGGTATTCAGCAGCTGCTGTTATATTCGAACATCTTCAGTTCTCTACAATGTCTAAAAGACACTTCAACTTGAGGTCACACACACGTTCCTCCTCCTTCTGACTTGACAACTCTCTTTTTAAGTCCTGCAAACGCTGGAACAATGATACCGGTCTGTTTTTTTCGCAAGATGCAGCAGTCTTCTCAACAGAATCTTTCGTTTCCACTTCCTTCAAATAAAAAACAATTGCAGGTTTAAGGCATTAATAATGAAAGCTACTTTTTAACTTCATACTATCCATAATTATGGTAGAATACTGTACTTGTATGTGGAAGGTAGCAGCAGGGCGCTTGGAAGAGGAAGTCCTAACTAGGGGAGGTGCAGAGAGGAGGGTGGAGGGGAGGAAGAGAGGAAAAGAGACAGAGGACAAACTATCCGCTTCAATCCTATGCTGAATCTGCTCTCCGATTCTAGATACACATATGGAAAAAAAGAATAAAATAGACAAAATCCCATAATGCATCATTATATCATCTTAATTTTGAGTAAAACTCAAATTTAGTGCATTAAAAAAAGTTTAAACCTAACCTCTGGCCCTCAGCATTCATCTCCTGAACAGTTAAGAGAGTATGTTGAAGTCGCTCCATTATGGGATTCTGTGTGCTGTCTGCATCAAAGAGTCTGTTTATTTTGCAAGGAGATATTTTCTCAACCAGGTCAGCTGTTTCTGTTTCCTTTAAAGAGCACAAAAATAGAGATTTAATGCAATTATAGTAATGCAAGTATATTAATCCAGTTGTGATGGTGTCTCTGGTATAACTCTACCTGTATGTGGACAGTCCCAGCAGCAGGGCACTTTCGGCAGGGGGTCATGGTCATGGACACAGAGGTCAGAGTAAGAGGAAACAATGAAAGGCGTAAAGGATCCGCTTCAATCCGACACTGTATCTGCTCTCCAATCCTACAGACACGTGTTAAGAAATGGCTATTACAAACATCCAAGCAAAAAAAGCCAACAACTCTAATATTAAAATTGTTAATGCTAACCTCTGGCCCTCAGCGTTCATATCGCGAATGGAAGAGAGAATCTGTTCAAAGTGCTGCGATATGGGAATTTGTGCAGCATCACGAACAGAAGGCCATTCCTCTGTGTTTATGTGACTCTGAAACAGCTTCTGTTTGGGGAAATGTCTGGCCGTGGCTGAGGGCCTGACTTTTGACCTATCAGAAAAGGTTGAAATTTAGTTTGAATTTTTTGATGCAAGGCTGTTATGCTACATATACACAAACACACATATATATATATATATATATACACACACACACACACACTGTGAATAATGTAATATGTAAAACAGTGATAGTTACACTACTGAGGCCTGCTGTTTTTCCTGATATGTCTGTTTCACAGCCTCTATCCAGCTATGAGGGGGCTGGAAACACTTCAGGCTGTCTTTGTTAAAATATACAAGAATCTCGCCATCATCCGTGAGGGCATCTGTTATCATAAGAGTTAAAACATACATTTAACAAAGGAATATGTTCAAAGCTAATTAGCATTATGTTACCAATCTGTTATTCTCACCTTTTGCCACCAAATTCTCCAAATTCCAGTCCTTCATGCGATGCTCTACACACAGGCTTATGATGTCGTCCCAAGGAATTTCATGAAAGGACGGTCCAGTCATCTCATAGTCATCCTCATCTGCACCACTCACATGAAAGTATTGGTAGTTCACTCTTCTTAGCAGGTTCTCCAGGCGGGACATTAGAATAGGTTGGCTTAAGGGTGAGGTAGGGATCTGGGATACGTACTGGAATATCGAGGCACACAAATGTGGCCAGGAGGCTGAGAAATAAGAAAAGAGATTAGTTTTGATTCCTCTCAATTAAGATAAAAATACTAAAATGTACAAATTCAAGGATTGGAACCTACCACTACTTGGAGGCAGATCCCACTCAGGAAGTTGCCGGCTGAGGATGGTCCTCTTCAGCCACTCCAGGTGTTCTAGAGAGTTCCAAGCCTGATGAGGAATCAGCTCACTGTTCTCGGGGAGAGAGAATTCGGGAGGTGGCCAGCAGAGACCGGACAGATGCTCTGATGAAACCACACCTGCTAGGAAACTCAGCACACTGTTGCAGAGATGCATGATAGGCTCCGGATGCTGGGACGGAAGACCTGTATGTTTCCTCTCCTGCTTGTCTAGTTGTAGTCTGGAGTAAAACTCACGGCACAGGCCTAGCTCAACAACCTGCAGAAGGGTCTGAGAGGACAGGGCTGGGCCAGCAGGAGAATGGGCGGCAAGCCACCTGATGACATGACTCATCTGAAGTGGATCAATTATATAAAGAGAATGTGTAAGTATATAATACATGCTACATTTTCAATAAGCATTCAAGACATCAATCTTCATTTTCCCAAATAAGAAAAAAATGATAAGCATCTAGATCTATCCATGCATCCACCAAACATTATGTGCAAGAGTGGAAACTACTTCTAATTTTAGACGCTCTTTAAAAAAAAGTAAATGGAAAATGTTTAAATTTTTTTTTTTAAAAATGATAGACTCTTAAGTAATCATTATAAATTATTTGTTTAAAAAAAGGCAACTTGAAATATGGGACCCCAATGATTATTTGGCAACAATTTATCACCTTAATTATATCGCCCTATTTTACCAATTGAGCCAATAACTATAGCATTAAAAAGTTCACATTTATAAATGAATAGCAATACAACCACACATATCACGCATCCCTAACACAAATATTTTTTAACTATATTAAAGAAGAACAGCTGTGTATTTTCAATATTTCTTTGCAGACTAACCTGCTCTGAGCCTTGCAGGTCAGTGAGGGTTGCTGGTACGTGGACAAAGATGTATTCAGAGATGAGACCATCTTTGACTAACATATTCAACATGAGTGCTGTGAAAGAGAGGCAATAAATTAATCAGATTGCAGTCTTTAACAGTCTTGTCTATGATACTAAGTCTTTCCTTCAAAACTTGCCTTCCTCCAAATCATGATCATTGGTACCTCTCTCTTGGTTGCCAGTGACTACCACAACCAGAGGTACAGGAGAGTGCCAGCAGCTGGCCTGCTGCACCTGCCTCAGCTGAAGGAAGGCAGAGAGTAGGGACACATCCTCATCCTCTTCACCCTGTCCAGCACTGTTAAGAGACGGAAGTAGCATCAGCAGAGCGCTGGTACCATGGAGCTCCTTCTGTTCCTCCAGCAGACACTGGTCTTCTGCACTCAGAGGGCCATGGCATGCCTGCACACAAACACAAGTGTTAATCAATCATGTCAATGCAGACACATTTGGATAACTGGATACTAATGAGCATTTCATGAGCTGGAATTTTCTCAATGTGGTCCATTTTCTCCTCAATACCTCACTTTAACTGAGTAAATAATAAAAATAATTTTTGGGGAGAACTATTCCTTCTGAAGCTTACTTTTATAGCAATGTGAACTTCGTGAGTCTGTCCCCTAATATTTGTCAAGCTGTGACTAATGCACAGTGTTTTCAGTTGCCCTTTGAGTTCTTTCTCACTCTCTTCAGATTGGATTCCTCTACCCAATTTAACCTCAAGCCAGTCTGTCAGAATCCTGCATGGAAACAAACATAAAAAACAAAAGTGGTCAGTTTTAATTTTAAATTTTAAGAAGTTTTCCCACAGTTTCATTCATTACCTGCTGGCATAGCTTATGTCACTATCGCAGTTGCTTGGCAATAGAAGCGTGGCTTTCCAGAAGATTCTATCAGGTGCATCAGAGGTGCTTTCTGCCACAAGAGTGGGCAGGTCAAGAGGCATCCATACACGCTCACTGCCAAAGAAGGATAACCAACCATTCAGAAAATCATGGTGATAAAAATGATCTGCATTCTGCACATCTATGCCACACTGTACTTACCTCAGTAAGAGATTGTAGTAGTAGGACACTTTCATTTGATGAACTGCTTCCTGTCTCATTTTCAGCAATCTATATTATTAAAATTAATTGCCAGGAACAATCATTGATTTGTTTTTTGAATGCAACTTAAAGCACAATAAAAAAAAACAGAAATCTTCAATAACAGACCTTGTGCAGGAAACCGCCATGTTCCCGGAGTTACCCAGGTTGACCATCCCCTGGGCCAGAAGGTCCAGAGAGGGGCTCGTAGGGGCACTGGGTACGAGAGCCTTCAGTTTGAACCGTGGATCTACACAGCCAGGGGCTGCAGGGAAACCACGCATCTGTCTCTTTAGCTGACGACGCACGGCTACCACATCGCGCCACCTAGGGTATATGCATACAGGTTTCTATAGAAAACTTATTTGCTCCAGGGCTTCCTTTATACACATAATAAGCTACTCAAACCTCTTGATGAACTTGCAGATGCGCCTCAACTCTTTGTCCAGGATATCTTGTGCCACAGCAGCCAACTCCTTAGCCAGCGTCTCCTCTACTATGCTGTCGCATTCCTCCGCTGAGCAGCGGGCAATACAAGCCGCCTTTTCTTCTAAAGCAAGCCTGGAAATGAAGAAGAGCATGACCAATTTTGCACGTTCACTGATGAATAACGAATACTTGTCAAAAGTCATGTTTCACCCAAAAATCTAAATATTATAAGAAATGCATATAAAATAAACATTTAGCAGAAATTGAGCTTAACAATGAAAATGGTCTTAATGCACAAAGTAACGTTTGCATTGTTACATGATTTAAAATGAAGCATAATCCCATACCCCCCAAAAAAACTCCTTCCTATAATTTAAACTCATATTATAAAAAAATATTAGATTTATTTTTTTATATTATGTCAGATAAACCATCTTATAAATGGCTTCCTTTAGTCAAACATAATTTCCTTTTTTCCTCCATTTAATTTCAGGGAGAAATGTGACTTGTACATAATAATCCTTAACACCATAATAATCCCTTACAACTGTTAATGAGGAAGCCAATGGTGACAGACAATAGCAAAGAAAACCTCAGGGAGATATTTATGTAGGATGTGGTACCTTATTTCAGCCTCTGCAGTCGCTCTAATGCTCTCTGTTATCACCTCATCACTGATTTTAGCACACAGCTCACTGCTAAACTGATCAAGAAAGGCTTCCTTCATCCTGACATCAAACACAAAAAATGGAAAAAGGGTTGAAAATGCTGTGGCTACTAAACATAACCAGAAATGCCATTGGTTTTTGCAGCAGCACAAACGTTAACAAATCAGGATTGAGTATACGGAGAAAACGGAGTTACTCCCTAGATTCATGCAATGTGAGAGACCATTTCAAAAGGGAACTTTACATACACAAAAACAAAGCCATTGTATTAAAAATAGTGCTGTCAAACAATTAATCGCATCCAAAATAAAAGTTTTTGTTTACATAAACGTTTTTGTGTGTGTGAACTGTGTATATTTATTATTGTGTATATATAAATATACACACATGCATGTATATATTTAAGAAAAATGTTACATTTATATATTAAATATATACATATAATTTATGTGAATATAAATATATACACGTAAATACATGTAAATATTTTCAAAATATATGCTGTGTGTCTTTCTATATACATAATAAATATACACAGTACACACACATATATTATGTAAACAAAAACATTTATTTTGGACGCGATTAATCGTTTGACAGCACTAATTAAAAAAATGAATGGAGAGGGTCTGTCACATACCTGGCTTCTTCTTGCTTGCGTTTCTCCTCTGCGATTCTCTCCTTCTCCGCGATGATCTCTGCCGTGGATAGTTCCCTCAGCAGCTGATTTAAGACTTCATTCACAACTGTTTCTAACTCACTGTCACTCACACTGCAGGACACACATGAGCAGACACATTAAGAAACAAACCCTATGTCAAAAATTTGTTTTGGCTTTATGGATGTGAAATCTTCTGGCTGACAAATAAAAACTGTGGGTTAGAAAAGAAAAAGTTCCTACCTGAGGGCTGCAGACACATATTCAGCAGCTGCACGAGTTATATCAGAGACCTCGGCTTCCACTACCTCATTAAGCACCGCATCCACCTCTGCTATTATATCCTGCCAGAGATCATAAGTGTCATTAGTGAGCCTATGTATGTACCGTAGTGTAGGACTTTGCAGTTCAGACTAAAAAGCGTCTCACCTGATCTGTGTACGCTGGTTCTCGTTTTGGTGCAGGAGATGGAGGTCGGACTGGTTGTGGGGCTAATATGGGTTGGAAACCCAGCAGTGGCACCACAGGAAGAGATGATTCTGTTTGGTTCTTCTCTCCAGTTTCCTCCGTGTCGTCAGGTTTTACAGGCTCTGTAGTGCCAGGGTGGTCCACGAACAGCTGTGGTTCAGCCAGAAGCCTTGATGTCACCTGAAGCCTGCAGTCCAGGTCCATCAAGGGCTTCAACTCCTGCCTCTGTGGATGAGCTGCCAAAGACAAGGATTAAAATATCCACAGTAAGTACAAGTATATTCTAATTTTCACTAAAAATGAACTAAAAATCAAAGTGCATCCACACCCTTCAGGGCAGCTTGTGGAGGCTCAGAAGACAGGCCGTCTCCTGTGTACTTCTTGTTGGAGTCGAAGCTGCAAACGGGATTGTGCTGGGGTGGGTTGGGCAGTGGTCCACCATTCACCAATTCACCAATCAGAACATTTCTCTTCCTCTCAATGACCACAGACTTCCTCTGTGGTAAAGAGAAATCAGGCCCCTGATAGGCTGTGCGACTAAGTTCTACCATGCTGGATAAGAGACAAAATAAGGCATTAGTTTCCAAACATTCTGCATCTCACAAATAACTTTGGACACCATTGCATTGAGAAAAGAACTTTGTAAAAAACATCAAGACAGAGAAAATAAGTAGGACATACCCATCACTGATAGTAAGGCCATGCTGTTGAATAAAGTCTGTGGCTTCAGTGGCATTTCGGAACATGAGCATTCTGACAAAGTCTTCGATTGGGAAAATGGTGGATCTTTGGGATCCAACAGTAAAGGCCACATTGAGGATTTTCAGTGCTTTGCTTCGCACCTAATCAAACAGCGACAACAACAAAAAAAAACATTCCAATTAAAGAAACTCAAAAGGTGTAACAAATGCCAAAGTATTTCATAAATACTGGCTATAGAACTACCCTCTGGGTAAGATGCATTTACCTGATTGAAGTATCTGTGAAGTATGCAGCTGCTTAAATAGGAAGCTGCACTCACAAGTTTGAAGAACCGGACAAAGTTATTGCTGTTGAGTGCTGCACAGGCCTG
>JAUZSZ010000104.1:24939077-24953811 GCA_034780575.1 Labeobarbus marequensis | reverse complement strand
TCAAACAATCCAAAGAAAGCATCCTTAAAACAGAAAGAAAAGTCACTTACAAAATAAGATTGGATAAACACTAAAAATTTTCCAGTGTAGGTGCATTACCAAAACAAATGAATGAAGTCTTCTTCAGATGAATGACAAAAACTGCAGTTCACTTCAATGTCTGACTTATATTTGCTAAGAAAGGTTTTAGTTGGGTAACATTTGTGAATCAGTTTAAATGTTATTTACTTTATTTTATTGGTAAGCAGATACTTATGAGGCAAAGTCCATACTTTCTCCCAAGGTATGTTCTCCACAATATTATTCAAATATGGTATTATATCAGGAATTGTTGTTATCTCTTTCTGGAAGACAGCTCTGATTTTATAGTTATTTCTTTGTTGGTCTACAGAAAACCACACACTTCCGAGCATTGTTTCAGTTAAAGATAGAGAGTAAGTGCATGGCCATACAAATCAATCCTGCATTAAATTCGCTTTATTTTGAACCAGTTCTTTCAGGCGAACTGTTCAAAAGAACCGATTCACTAAAATGAAATGAGCAAATCACATGGCGACCTCTGTGTTGTTTCCGTTGTTCAGAAAAATAGTTCCGTGTGAATTGTGTTTCACATTAATAGTTCCGTGTGAATTGTGTTTCACATTAATAGTTCCGTGTGAATTGTGTTTCACATTAATAGTTCCGTCGTGACTCTTTACGACGCAGTCGCGTTATGACACTTTTAGGTATTCTTATAAATAACTCTCTGTAGATTTAGTGTATTTTAAAATAGATTATTCTCCACTATGTATACTAAATTATGATGTCAGAATTCATTTTCCTCTTTGAACAGAAAAATTGTAGAAATGACGCCGCTTACATGGTTTCCATCCACAAAAGTGAAGGTAATTTCTTATTTTAAATTTTAAATCATAAATAATGTGTATAAACATAATACAGTATTAATGCGTTATCACGTTTATTCGTCTCTTGGTGAAGAATATATTCGCGTAGCTTGGTTTAATTGAACATATCTGCTGTTTCTTGAGGATGCGTTGTTTATTTGTTTATCAGAGCAAATGAAACACGAACCTTCGCGCAGGAGGTCCAAAATTTGTTTAATAAAAACACATTTTCTCCAACAAAACTTGTTCACATAACATTTAACGCACTGGATTAATTGCTTTATGTTCTTTATGTTAACAGACAAAACACTGATAAATCAGCTCTTTCAATCTCAAGTCTGGTAATCCAGAAGTCATTAAATCACATTTTGATCTCACTGGTGATGCAGAACAGTCGCGTTGCCCGGGGAGACATTTAATGGTCCTGATGCTGTAATAGAGTTTTACTCCTCTCTAGAGTTGATTTTATCCCTCACTGACTGATGTCCTGTCGAGCATGGACCAACAAGAGCCTGGATGTGATGCAGAACAACTCGAGCATGTGGAAAATAATGTAGCCGATAGACCAGAAGGTAAAATACAACAATACTTATAAAATCACGTTTAATTAATTATATATTTCAGTAAGACACAGGCCTTTGGCATGCATGGGTCTCTGGAATATTTGATTTCAATTGGTCAGTTGCTAGATTCACATCTTTCATATCTGTGCCTTCTCCTTAAATAATTACAACTCAGATTAAAGCTTCATGTTTGTTTATTTGTATATAAATATAATGTACAATCAGTCTTTACTGCAAAATAAACCAAGACAGGGTGATCTTTGAAAGAGTTTTGTGATAAGCTGACAATATTATCCCACTTATATATTGCATGAATTTGTCTTGTTTTAGAGCTTTGACAGCTTACAGATAACAAAAAGTGTATTATTTTCTTTTTGTTATAGCTTTGTCTCAGTCGAAGGGGACGGATATGGCTGTGCAACCTAGAAGCAAGAAAAGTGTAACCAAAAAATTGAAACCATCAACAAAGAAGGGGGGGAAATGTACTACCATTATCCAAGAAAAGCCTTTATCCAAAGGTAAATATCATGAATGTCAAGATATGTTGTAATTAAAATAATTGTAATCCCAGGTCTGACTTAAGGCATCGTTCTGTTTAGTGGGACATGTTGCAGAGGGCACCGAGCACATGTTTCGCACCCACATCTGCTCTGAATGCAGACGCTGCTTCAAGACGCGATCCCATTTGATAGAACACATGCGCATTCACTTTCCCGACCCCAGTCTGCAATGTCCAACCTGCAAACACTACTTCACCAGCAAGAGTAAGCTGCGCATTCACATGCTAAGAGAGAAGGGACAGAAACTGCACCGCTGTCATCTATGTGACTATGGAGCTGTGGAACGTAACGCTCTGCGACGACACCTTACCGGCGTGCATGGGCATCAAGAAGATGATGCTCTCAATGGAGAGCTGTTCAAGTGCCCAACTTGCCACAAGACTTTCGGTCAGAGTCAGGCATTAAAGAGCCATATGAAGTCTCACAATAAGACACAAAATGGACAGCCTTTGCTTTGCTTCCATAAAGGCTGCTCATTTCAGTGTACAGAAAAGAAGCAGCTTCAAAAGCACGTGTTAGATGCTCACCAAGTTGAGGCCGTAGAGTGCCGTCATCACGCCTGTGGCGCCTTCTTCGGGAGCCTAGAAGACATGGAGAAACATTTCCGCACACATCAGGCTTATCACTGCCCCCATTGCGACTTCTCATGCTCCAATAAGAGCCTTTTTCAGCAGCACAAAAGACAAGGACATCCAGGGAATCAAGAACTGAACTGTAGCTTCTGCCCTTTCTCAACCCTCAACCCTGTTGAGTTCGATCAACATGTTGGTCACTTTCATGCCAGTGAGAAAACACACCACTGCTCGCAGTGCAGCTTTGTAACAGCTCACAAAAGGGTCCTGAAAAGACACATGCTGATGCATACTGGTAAGATATTCAGTTGTTCTACTTGGTTGTTAAAAGTGTGTATAGGTGTAAGTCACTCAAAAATGAACGTTTGGTCATTTTTTCAGTCTTGTTATTTCAGCCCTGTGTTATTTCATGTGTTGGTATAGTCCAAGTATATTCCACATGTGTGGTATATTCCAAGTATTGTGAAATAATACAATAGCTTTGTGTGAGGAACCCAATGAAATTTAGGTACTGTATCTTCCCCTCTGCTGTAATTCTCAAATTTCATAGCGTTTGCACAAAGCTATAGTTTAGCTGTAGCAAACTTGAAATACTGTATAGGAATAAATCTACTGGGACTACTTTTATGATTTTTTTTTTTTTATTGTTTGTCCTTAAGTATAAATCACCATCTGTTTTGATTCTTTGGAAAAGAGCAGGTTGGACATCTTTGTTTGCATTTCACAGAGGAAAGAAAATTATATAGGGATTTAAACAACATAAGAGTAAATGATGAAAAAAATTAGATTTTTGAATTAACTATTCCTGCAGAATTACTCATTGGCCATTGATAAATGGATAACATTTGTATTTACAGGTGAAAAGCCCCACAAATGTACACTATGTGACTTCAGATGTCGTGATGAGACATACCTTTCAAAGCACATGCTGACACACTCTAATGACAAACAGCACATGTGCTCCGAATGTGGATATGTTACAAAATGGAAACACTACCTTAGTGTCCACATGCGTAAACACGCAGGAGATCTAAGGTATGTACCTTGACTGAAATTGAAATAAATATGTTAATAAAAAGAAATATTTCCGTTTACTGACCTGCTTCTCTTCTTTCTCAGGTACAAATGTAATCAGTGTCCATATCGTTGCCATCGTATCGACCAGCTGAACAGCCATAAACTCCGTCACCAGGAAAAATCCTTGATCTGTGAGGTGTGTGCATACTCCTGCAAGAGAAAGACTGAACTGCGCAGCCATATGCAGCTCAAGCACTCCACAAATGCAGATCCACAACCTCCTGTTTACCAGTGCAAGTTTTGTCCTTACACAACAAAGTACCGGCAAGCCCTGCATAGCCACGAGAACTGCAGGCACACCCGGGCACGCGTGTTCCGCTGTGCACTCTGCCGCTACACCACATTTAGCAACACCAGCCTCTTCCTGCACAAAAAGAAATCCCATGGATATGTGCCTGGAGATGTGGGATGGCTTGAGAAATATGCAGAGAAAGAAAAAGAGCAAAGTTCTGTGGATTTGACGCACAACTTTTTCTCCAAAACCACAGTACCTCAGACTTCAAATTCAGAATATAGGGAAGAAACGGTTAATACAAAGGAGTCTAATAGGACTATAGATGATTCAAAAGACATGTCTGTAAATGATAATGATAATGAAGCAATAGTAGCAACCATTGGAGGACCTGAGGAAATGACATTAGTTCAACACGCCAGTCTTTATATTGAGTCTGCAAGAGAAGAGGCAAGTAATCCAACTGATGAAGAACAGTGTGGCTCCCCACTTTTTGCTTCCCAAACCAGTCAGGGTAGCACACAAATGGTACTTGCCGAGACAGTAAATATACATGACACAGCATTTGATTTCGAATCTCACACATTGCATACAGTCCACCAGAACTTCCCACAACCATCAGCTGATGATGATGATGACAGTGAAGCTTTCTGTGAAGATCAAAGTGACTCTGAAGATCTGCCACTGGTGACAGAAACTGAAAGGAGCACAGAGGGTCTCCATCAGGAGAAATGTGTAGAGGCCTCAGCTTCTGAGACTCGTTTGCAAGTCATGAGAAAACAGGATAAAGACCAGGCTGAAGCCCTTGTACTAGAGGGCAGGGTGCAGATGCTCGTCGTCCAGACACGGGGCAATATGTATCAGTGTAGCCGCTGCTTCTATGTGACCAAAAAGCAGGCAGCATTAATCCGCCACTGCAAGTCGTCCTGCCAGGTCATGAAGGCAGGACTACGTTGCCAGGACTGCAGCATGCAGTTTAAACAGCAACGTTCTTTGAACACCCACCTCCGGAAGTGCCAGTCACTGCAAAGGCACAGAAAGAAGTTTGATTTTGCTAGCACTGTAGGTACATCAGGGAGTTGTGTAGGTAGTTCAGGGAGTGATGTGTCTATACAGGAACAAAGTGTATCTCTTCAATCAGGATCCCTCACAATGCATCCTGAACTTGTTGCTGTCACTGATTCTACAAATTCAAGAGTACAAGGTTCAGCTGAATCTGAAGGCTCACTGTCTCCTATCATAACTGCTGTAGTAAATGAGACTGATTCACTGACGAGCACAACTAAAGGAGGGCAGGCAACTGTCGAGAGCAGAAACAAGCTAGCAGAAGAGGAGGAGTTGGTAAATGATGAGATCTCTGGGTATACTGAAGTTGATGGTAGGTATACTTGCAGAAAATGTCCTTTCTCATCTGTTAGGAAAGTCACAATAGATCGCCATTGTGCAACATGCAGCGGAAGCAACTGTAAGGTACATCTGGCTGAAACAGGAGAGCAGTTTGAGCAAGAGGATATTCCTAGTGACTCAGACCATGATCAGGAGGATGGTGGGGCAAATGACTCAGAAAGAGATTCAGGAAAAGAAGAGAGATCTCAAGACCCCAAACCTCGATTCTCATGTCCTAACTGTCCTTTTCTTTGTCACCAAAAGAGAGCTCTAACAAGTCATCAGATAAAGGGCTGTTTAAAACCAGGTGAAATACAGTGTCCACAGTGTTCATTTGTTGCCAAATCAGAAAAATCTCTCAACCATCATATCCTAGGTCACAAGAAAGACAAGAAGGTTACTAGAGGTAAAATATCTGGAAATCTTCAGTGCAATCTTTGCTCCTTCACCTGCAAGCAAGAGCGTTGCCTGACACAGCATGTTGCTGTGAAGCACGAGGGAGTCCGTCCTCACCAATGCCGCTTTTGTTCATTTAGCACAATCCGTCGGTACCGCTTGGAGGCCCATGAGTCCATGCACACAGGTGTTGGGAGGCATAGTTGTGAACTCTGTGGCCAAACTTTTGGCACCACGTCCAGACTACGCTTGCACCATCAACGCATACATGACAAACAGGCAACACACTTCTGTTCACTTTGTGATTACAGAGCTTATAACCTTAATGACATCAACCGCCACAACCTGAGCTGCCACACTGGTGATCTTAGCTACCATTGCAGCCAATGTAATGCACGTTTCAGCTCCGAAGTTGCCCTGAGGCAGCACTCCAACCGAGCACATCCAGATGCGAACAGCTTGTCTTGCACCCAGTGTAGCTTTACCTGCAGCTGCCAAGCTGCTCTCAAAGCACATATGCAGCATGAACATTCAGAAATCAAGACAAAAGATCCTCAAAATGGTACAGAAAAACAAAGCAAGATGTCCATCACCCATCAATGCTTAGTTTGTTCCTTCAGCACCCATAAAAGACTCCTGCTGGTCCAGCACATGTTAGATGAGCATGAAGATGGACCAGCAGAGGAGAAAACTCTGAAGTGTGATGTCTGTGGTTTCTCTTGCACCCACCAAGTGGTGTTTGACCAACATGTGAGGTCGCATGGAGGAACCTGCCTCTTTAAGTGCACTGAATGTGAGTTTTCCACCAGGAACAAACAGAAGATCACTTGGCACATTCGAATCCATACAGGAGAGAAACCTTATCGGTGTGAGAAGTGCAGTTATGCATGTGCTGATCCTTCGAGACTGAAGGTACGAAGAGCTATTTTCCAAGATATTGATTGAAGGTTTGGGTATTTGGTTTTTGATGTCCAGTTCTGCTGGTGCTTCCAATTTAATTTATCTCTTTATTTTAGTATCATATGAGGATTCACATGGAGGAACACAAGTATCTCTGCCCAGAATGTGGCTACAAATGCAAATGGGTCAACCAGCTGAAGTATCACATGACAAAACATACAGGTAGCTATGTATGTGCTATATAGTCTTACGCTAAATGTAAAGTTCCTGCACACCTTGATGTTTATTCTTCTTTCCAATAGGCGCTAAACCTTACGCATGTGAGGACTGTGAGTACCGCACCAACCGTGCCGACGCACTGCGCATCCACCGGGAGACACGCCACAGAGACGTGCGTTCCTTTATATGTGAGAAATGCGGAAAGGCTTTCAAGACGCGCTTCCTCCTCAAAACACACCAGAGAAAGCACAGTGAGGAGCAACCTTATGTGTGCTCCATATGCCAAAGGGCGTTCCGCTGGCCTGCGGGTCTCCGCCATCATTACCTCTCCCACACCAATCAGCTGCCATTTTATTGCCTCCACTGTACATATCGAGCCAAACAGAAATTTCAGGTTGTGAAGCACCTTCAAAGACATCACCCAGACTTGCTTGTCCAAGATGGTGTTGGTAAAGACCAAGAGGCTTCTAGTATGGGTACACAAAAGACCTGGATTAGGGAAGAGGAAGAAAGACACGAAAATGGGGGGGGCATGTAGCTGTGTTTCTGTATTCATTTCAATTGACATTTCTTCATCTTACGTAAGTATTACATATAAACATAACTCTCATTCAAACCACACTGAATAAACATTTTTACAATATATTTATTCCTGTTGTTACTGTTTATTCATTTAAATGGCATTTTCTAAAGATAAAAACAATATTTACCTGGGCGAGTACATACATAATGGGAATATAGTCATTTACTTCGAACACTTGCTTTTGGGTTATTTATAAAAGGCACTTAAACATGCTCCATTACATTAATTCAGATAATGTACAACCTTAAGGAGGCATATTCTGCCACGACCATATAACCTTCAAACAAACAAAAAAAATGCATTTGATTTTTATTTTTGGTTAACGGTACACTTAGTATTGCATAAATAAACAACTAAAAATAAAAGTTGCATTTACGAAAAAGGATTTTCTGCACCGTACTTGGAGTTCTATTTTGACAACAAGGCACTACTACTAACACCATGCAACTACTATAGAGGTACTCTTAAATAATGCTAGTTGCTATACTTTTTTGTTCTAATGCAAGAATTAGTGATAAAGTATTATTGGTTTGTTCAAGTATTTTTAAGCAAAGCACAAGATAATGTTTTCTTTACCTTTTCTTTAGAGATTTGTCTGAGAAATATTTAAGTACTGTAAATAAAATTAGTAGAATTGTGAACATTGTGAACACCTAGAATTACAGCTCTGCGATTTTGATATGAACATAGATGGAGGCTGGATGGATACTCGTTCCGTCTTTGGACAACAGATGCACATGACGATATCCTGTAAAAAGAAGCTTTTTGTTATTTGCAAGAAAGCCAAATTCATTTTCAGTGATTTTAGAGAATAGACCTAAAAACACTGGGTCTCATTCACTAATAATAATACTAGTAATGCAATATGTTTCAACTGGTTCTAAATTTTAACTTAAATAATAATGAATAAATTAAAAAAAAAATAGAGAAAGTGCAGGCTTATTAATGAATGAGGATTTCTGTGTGGAAACATTCACACACAGGCTGTTTGCATGGTTATTGAATAAGACCCTTTTTTTTACTTGTATATTATAGGCCTACCTGGTTGAATACAGGTAAAAGGTATAGTGTATTGCCCTATGAAGTCATTCCTTGATGCTTTATCATAGTCTTCAACTACAAAACGCACAAGTGCCAGCTCAGGGGTGTGGATTGTGAACTGTAATGATTCATTCCAATGTGGGTTGAACCCTGTCCAGATGAAAAAAGTAGAAGACTGCAAGCATCAGGACATAAATAGGATTCCTATGGTTTGTAAATTAGAGAAACTTGTCATCTTAACAGGTCATGTGTTTCCACATTATTAAAGTTACAAACACACACTGTATTATGCACAATTTCCATTTGTCTCTCTTGAAGTAATTTGGCAACATTTCAGTCCATTTTATTTTCATTTCCTCACCATTGTTGTCAATGTATTTGGTCTCCTGCTTGGCTTGATCCAAAGGAACGCCATAAATTTCCACCCTTACCAGGGGGTCTACAATGGACCAGTCTTTTTGCTTTACTTTAGGGAGCTGTTGTCCACTAATAACCTAAAAAGAAATGAAAACAGAAAGAATCAACAAATAAAAATCGCAAAATAAACTTGCAGAGGGAACTCAAATATTATTCAATACCTTAACATAAAAATGTAGAGGGTGGTAATCATCACGTTCCTCAGGATTTTCAGGATCAAAGAGTCTCTCTCTTTTGCAAAGGATCTCAGGTTTTAGGATGTAGCCACTGCAGCCATTCTGAGTAAACAACCCATCATTAAGATCCATTTCCATCCCTGCTGTCTGGAAGTTTAATGCCACTATGAATCAGAAATACATTAAAGTAAATACACTGGCCACTTTACAACACATTAGCTGTGTCCCTGTTCCTCTTTACATAGAGTGGTTTTATGTCTGCCATGCTCACATTCTTCCTCTTTGTAGTACTGACATAATGGTGTGTAATACAATATCTACCATACTAACCAATCTGGCATCCCATGTTCCACATGTCTACTGGGCAGTAATTTGATGAATCCGTCCTCATTCCACTTGGATACACTCTTGTCAGCTGCCTGATGTTATGCAGCACAAATTCTGAACCTGACAGACAAAAATGAGAGTTCCTAATACAAAAATGTAATTATTCTTACAAAATGGTATAATTTCTATTTCGATCATTTAAAAAAATATATTTTATATAGAAAGGAAAAAAGCAAAAAGCTGCTTAAATAATCATTTTGTGTTCCACAGAAAAATTACAGTATACAGGTTTGGAATAATATGAGGTCCAAACTATCCTTTTTAAAAGAATTTCTAACCTGCTTCCTTTGAATATTTACGTGCTTTAGACTCAGAGAACGATGACATCTCATTAGGCTTAGCAGAGGTGCGGGAATGCTCAAAGCTGTGGAAATGTACACTCTTACAGAACATTAGGTCTGAGAGCTCCTTGCATAGATTTTGCTTCGATTTCTACATGGGGCAAAACCAAACAATCAAAAACAATGTTGAACAAAGGGGTGGAAAGCACTGAGAGACCTTTTCCTCAGTTTCTCAATATTACCACTTGTACCTTGCTTTTTGTTGGCGGACCCTCTGTTACTGGACTGTCCTTATTCATTTCTGCTGCCTCGTCCTCATCGCTGACTTCACCTGTGGGGTTCTCTGACTCGTTGTCAATCTTCTTCCCTTTTAACAGGATTTTACTCTTAAGTGCCTGAAAGAAATGACGCAACAAATAGATCTGCTTGACATTCCTAATAATATATTATTATATAAGATTCAATTGTTAACAATTTACAAATAAAATATATAGACACTTAGGTCTAGGGTGAAAATGTTTCTATTTTGCATTCTTCTAATTTATTAAAAAAATAATTTTCAATAAAAACTATATTATCTACATAACAATCAAAGTGAGAAGTTGCTAAATTTGCATTGTACAAACATTCTTTTTATTTCGAGATTTAAATGTGCAAATACCAAACTCAATTTGGTCTCAGACTTTTGGATCCCACAGTATTAACAGATATTTAAAAAAAATCAATATCCTATAATAGGTGATACAAACCTCATATCTTCATATGTTACCATTAATAGTTAATAAAAGTATCATGACTATCCATGTTTTTCAAAAAGAAGTCATTAAGAGCAGATACGTTAAGTGCACCACTATCTATAAGGCACTGAATAGCTCACCGCTGGGGATGGCAGTTCGCTGGAGACTCCATCTGCTGTGTTTGTGAGTAGCATATCACCCAGAATGTCTTTGAAATATCGAGCCATGATTTCCTGCTGCTCTGTGCTGCAGTGGTTCTCAATGGACAAAATGAGTGGATACTCAGATGCCTAAAAGTAGGAAAGATTATGATGTATCTGTACAAATAATTAATATTAACATCAACAACAATATTATATAACATTAATAGACATTAATATCAATAATTATTAATAGATATTCATATTAATATTGATTTTTTTGAAATATAGATCACCTTGAAGGCATAATTTGCAATAGTAGTAATCATGTCTTTGAGGAGAATCTTAGATGTCAGTGTGTGTCCATGATAAACTACCGGCTCCCCATTCGATCCATTCCAGCAGTCCACCTCTACACACCTGCAACCTCGTTTCAGTGCCCTTCAGAGTTTCAACCCAGCACAAATAAACAACCACAGTCACGAACACAAAGAACAAAGCGTAACACATTCAACTAGGCCAGAGATGCCCAAACCTGGACCCACGGGCCAAAGTTGGCCTGGCTGTGATGACCTTTGATTTGGCCTGCTGTTCCACACCACAAGAGGAGGGAAAAAATGAAACATTCAGTCTTCATTTCTAATGTATGTTTTTGTTATTTAAATTTGCATTTCATTATTTTGAAGGGTTACAAAAATCATTTTTATGTAACATAGTTGGACCTAATGCTCTATTTGGGAATATCAGAGCTAGGCAGTTTTAATTTCTATTATTGAACAGAAATATTATTATTACATGTATGAGAGATATTACCACATACATGCTCATACAATCCTTTTCCGCAAAAGATATCATTAAAGATCTGTGAAATCACGTAGAGACATGGCTGTATTACCATGAACAGGCAGAACTTACTGGATGTAGGCCTCAACGCTGCTTGGACCTTTTAGCTGATCCTCCATCAGATAAGTGTTGTGTGATGAAGAGATGTAATAGTGGGCGAGAGGCTGGCTCATGTCCTGAAAAAGGTCCTGCCGCTCTGGATTGAAGATGGATCCCTCAGGAGACGTCAGGTACATTAGGAACCCATCGACTGACATCGTGTGATTCATTCTGGCTGTACCACAATACAAAATGAAACATCTTATCTGTTAAATCTTCAATCACTACTCATGAGTAAAGGACTACTTCACTGTTGCTCATGCAGAAATCTAGATTAAGTGCTCAACTGCTCCATTATTAAAAGAACATCCAAACAGGCAAATAAAATAATTTTTCAATGCAATTTTTAACCCTCAACTCTTATATCTAAAGCAGGGGTCTTCAACAGGAAGTATATGATCCCTAAAGGGTCTACCATTTACTGCTCAGTCTAAAAAAGGTCATTTTTGAAAGAAAATATCATTTAAAAAAAATAAATGAATTAAGCTGTATAAACACTATATTAAGCTAACTCCAAGAAAAACAAAAGTTAAGAAGCTAAGGTTCAGCTAAATATGTAATTGTGCCTACCACATTAAAATGTATAAGTAAAATTGTTCAGAATTAATTATATATTGATTATATAATCATACATATATCACAAAAATGATAACTGGTAGGATCATTACCTGTGTCTGAAGGCTCATAGCGATCGATCAGCTGAAGGGCATGTTCATAACTTCTCTCCCCCTCTAGCTGCTCCTCTCTCAGGAACTCCTCCAGATCACACTGGGATAGACTCTGTCCATCACTGGAATAATCCTGGAATAAATCCAGCACCTCTGTTCTCTCAGTAAGCATTTTATAAAACTCCACAAACTCCTGATCCTCCAGGGTTCCTGACTCAGACTTATCTGCCATCTGTGAGAAAACGTCAACAAATGACAATGAGGTACAACATGGTGAAAATTTATGATCCAAAATCACATAAACCACTCATAATTACCATAAAAAGACAGCATGCATGTTCTTCACTCATGTCCACGTTCATCATTTTCAGTAATTTTTTTGCCTCCTTAAAATTAATTCTGCCATCCTTGTTTAGATCTGCTTTCAAAAACCAGTCTGAGATCCATCTGAGCGGAATGGTTTAGGTTGATAATTTAAGTTGATAGTGAACAGCTGGACTTCATTAACCTATTTACCTATCATTAACCTATCGTTCCATCCATCTATCCGTTCATCCATCCATCCATCCATCCATCCATCCATCCATTTAACTTTTTCTTAATATTTTCACATGTAGTTCTGAAAAGCTACTTCAAAAGCAGCAGAAATTAAGATTTTTTAACAAGGATACTGGTCAAGTTTGGTGCTCTCATCCATGTTCTCCATGTTCTCCATGAGGGCTCTGATGCCCTGAATCCAGGCCTGAGCTTCCTTTGCTGAATCAGCCACCAGGTCCAGGTTTCCTCTACGGCCGCGAAACACCAGAGTGAAACAGCGATCAGTGGGAAACTCATCTGCCACACTAAGAAGCGCCTCGGACTGATGTCCTTCACGAACAGCCTCCACATCACTGATGGAGACTGAAAAAAAAATGCAAAGACAATATAAGCTTTTGTTTTTGTTTAGAGCACTTCTTCTTACAGTTTTCAAAAAATGTGAAGTAGTGTTTGAAAAGGCAAGCTTCATTATTATTAATTCTTCATGCTTCTTATTGTTCATAGGGAAGTAAACAAGCTCTGGACTTCCAACTACTGTCATGTCTGATCTATTTCCCTGACATACCTACTTATAGTACTCACCACAAATGCCACTAATATACTCCTTTTGGATTTAATTCAAAATTACCTTGAAGTACAATCAATAACTGCTGATACTTTAAGACCTTTATTTTCTGTGCAATTGTTTATGGATTGATCACAAATAAGATGTTTTGTTAGCCCATCTTCGAACAATTAAACACATATTTATAACTAGACCACCTGAACTACTGCAACATGATTACTGAAGCATTTAAACCAAAACATCGACTCAATAAGAGCGTACAGGTAGAATAAGAGTTTATTGCCCAGCTGGATTTATACGCGATAGTCTTGCAGTCCTCCTGAAGTTTGTAGTGCCGCTGACGCTTCCACATATGAGACTTCACTTTGCGCAGAAACATGCCTGCCTTCATGGCTTGAAGGTTTTGATGACCCTGTTCACCTGCCAGAGAATGATAAATAGCCTTCAGCAATATTCAGAAACACCAAGCTTATTTTAAACACACACATACACACACACACACACACACAGGATGACTTACAGCATGTTTGAGGTGATTCCATTTTCTATTAGTTCACCTTTTCTGCAGACACAAATGAACATTAATGTATCACCATCTCATCAAAAAATCAAGTCTATAGATGCTAAAGACCTGGTGCTTATGTGTGGTTTGAGGTAGTGATAGTAGCTTCTTGATGGGACGCTGTCACCTTACTTTGGGAAGGGAAGTTTCGGATGATAGTGAATTGGTACTGTAGTATTGTATTATGTTATTGACAACTGGAGGTTGTCTGAGTTGTAGATGCTAGAGAAGTTAGATTAGTTTTGTAGTAAGATGTAGTAAGATTAGTAAGATATATTCATATTGAGAATTTCCATGACACTCCTTATGCACTATGATGAAACAAAAGCTCATAATCTTTTTTATCAGTGAAATCACAGACATTGTAAATAAAATCTAGAAATAGGCTGATTGCATAACCACTGTAGCCTATTTTACAATGGGGAGACAACTTTCTAGTTAATTTCCCCAAAGGAAAAACATGTTCATTCAGGCAAAAGTAAAGCAGTGCAGTCAGGCGAGTCATGACTCATGGCTAAATACGTCTCTGAGATCCACACGATCCTCTGCTGGCATCATCATTATGTTCTGTTATATCCCAAGTGGATAAAGTAGAATCTAATTTTGCTCTTTTCTTCCATTTTTTGGTATTAAATAAATGGATATTGTATAGCATTACTAGACTTCACTTTGATTTGAACCCTAAATGAGGCCATTAGCCAAAAAAGGTTTTTTTTTTTTCTAAATGTGCATTTACACAATCCTAAAATACTGCAGTAGTTACAGTGTCTTAGTGCAAATGAAAACCATATT
The DNA here is from genome assembly GCA_034780575.1 of Labeobarbus marequensis. NCBI lineage: Eukaryota > Metazoa > Chordata > Actinopteri > Cypriniformes > Cyprinidae > Labeobarbus > Labeobarbus marequensis. The sequence goes on along the minus strand of JAUZSZ010000104.1, from coordinate 24,939,194 downwards.
ATGCTCTAATGTGAGCCCCTAGTAACAGTAAATGCTGACGAAGTAATGTTGTAAACACACAGCAAATAGAGACTGGAGAGGGCTGCAGACAGCTAAAGCAAATACTGAGGAGTGACA
>JAUZSZ010000104.1:24898980-24909347 GCA_034780575.1 Labeobarbus marequensis | reverse complement strand
ATATAATTTTTTTCTAATCAGAAATTTGATTTTGGGGTGAAATATGACCTCAAAGAGTTCAGATGTAATTCACCCCTTTAGTTTTTGGTAACACTTTACAATAAGGTCTCGTTTGTTAATGCATTAACTAACATGAACTAACAATCAATATATTTTTTACAGTGTTTATTAACTTTTGTTCTGGTTAGTTAATAAAAACATTAATGTTACTGTTAGTTTTCAGTCCATTAACTAATGTAACAGATACAACTTTGGATTTTAAAAATGTATTAGTAAATTTTGAACTTAACCAAGTATAACTAAGTACTGTTCATGTTGACTAACGTAGTTAACTAATGTTAACAAATGAAACCATTCTATAAAAGTGCTACCATTTTTTTTATGGACCGTGCTGTGAAGCCCAAGTGCAATGAAAGTAGACCAAATATAAAAACTTTGACCAACTAAAACCAGAGGAGGGCACAAATAAATAGAGGACAGAGTGAAAAGCAGGTTGAACAGAGTGAACCTTTTGGTGGACTTTGAGTTGGTGTGCATGTGAACTTACCTTGCTACCCGTGAGCTGGGCCAAGTGTAGCTTCAGCTCCTCACCAATCACAGAGTAGATGGCCACCAGACAGAACACACTGGCCTTGCGAACACTACTCTCTGTATTATCATAGCCCTGCAGACAGATAGATGGTTTCAGCATTAACGTCTTCATACACACACACACACACCATCAAGAGTGCAAAAGTACAAAGTGTTGTATGTTGACTATGCTCCCAAAGTTCCCAATGCAGACTATGCTAAAATACTTAATACTGACCCAATTTTGTCTAGTGGGGTTAACAAAGGTCAGACTAACAAAAGGGCTACAAAACATAGTCACTGAAAAGCTTTCCCTATCTCGATTCTCATTCTCCATTCTGGTACATTGAGATCGGGTATATATGCAATGCATGCAACTACTTGCCCAGACATTCAAAGATATCTCCATGAACCTGATATCAAGTTGGAAGTAGTTCCAAAGTGACAGAAGCAAAGAGATGAACTTTATAATCATAAGATGCAGCCATTGTGCAATACTCACTTGTAGTAGGCCAGGGATGATGTCTGGCAGCAGCTGATGCAACGACTCCCTGGTAATGCGCTCAACCACTTTGGTCTGCATCTTAATAGCAGCCAGGTTGATGGGACAGTCTGCGGTCTGTACGATGGGACACAGCACTTTGATGCATTGCTCTGGGTGAATGGAGCCAGCTAACGTAGAGGCAGCCTCTTCAGCCGCCCTAACCACCTGCATATATAACATCAAGAAGGCACTTGATTGAGTTTGTGACGTTTAACAATCTGAGATCTAACATCAAATTGGATGGGAAAAATAGTTTAATTTGGATTAGGTGACAGTAATACAGATGGCTATTTTCAGTACAGTCTTCAATCCGCATGTCAAGGGAATATACATGAGTACATTTGAGAAATGAATTGCCAATAGGCTTATTCTTCACATGCCTGTACTTCATTCATTTACTCATCTAGGTGTTGTGTTTGTTGACTTAGGTCTGCATATTAGATGTAACCAAGGTGCTCAGTGTCTGCATGTGCAGGTGTTGGATTTAAAAAGGGATTAAAGATACCAATCAGCTCATTTTACTCTCAATGAGACGGTTACAAAGAAAAAGTCACCTGGCCAGCCTGATTTCTCAGAAACAATGTGGTCACATGTTAGAGGTATTATGGTGACAATTGAGTTTAGTTTAAAAGAATATATTCCCATACTACAATATATTCATGCACTATAAAACCAGGTTTAATCTGATTGAATTACTATACATAAAATATCACAAACTGCAGCTCAAAAGTGTGGGTACAGCAAGATTTTTTAAAAAAAAAGAAATTTTAATTTTATTTAGCAAGGATTAAATTGTTCAATAGTGATAGTAATGACATGTATAATGTTATTATTATAAATTGTATTTCAAATAAATGCCATTCCTTTGAACGTTCTATTCATCAAAGAATGGTGAAAAAAATGTATCACGGGTTCCACAAAATATTAAGCAGCACAACTGTTTTCAAATGTTTTCATCATTAGTATTATTATTAAGAAAATTCTATCTTTCAGCATAATAAAATATTTGTGAAAACTCCTAAAATTTAAATGACAGAATACCCAATATATTTCACCCCTGCTATAACGAACAAACAACCCAAAGCAGCAATGAGATACTTTATTCACAACTTTTTGTAGTATGATTTTTCAGTATGATCATCACGATGTTATATTGTTTAAATATCAACTGAAGGCTAAAACAGATATTAGTTTATAAAGGTGGATTCTAACCTCTTTATGAGAGTCCTTATGAGCTTCTAGTGTTTTCATGATTGTGAGTTCTGCATAGTTCTTGAAGCGCGCTGGCTGGTTCCTCAGAATCTCCTTCAGAACCCGTAAAGCCAGTGCTCGGATAGTGTGCTGAATAAATAGACAATGCATACTATCATTATTAACCACTACAAATACACACAGACACAGAAAAGCAACTGGATATATAAACAAAAAACATTAGGTTTAAATAGAATGTGTCAATTAAGGATGCCAGTTATGTGATGCTCTGACTCACATCCTTGTCCCCGAGTGTCTCCAATAGCAGCAATAGGATTGTTTTGAAGTGTTCGTCCCACACAGCCAGGCTGTCTTCACGAGCAATCTTCAACAGCTCGATCAAAGCCCCCTTCCTCTCCTCCACTCGCTCGTTGTGATTAGACAGCTCTTTCAGTAGGTCTGCCACCAGATCTGTATGATTCAAAACAATTCAAGTCAGAGTTGAAGACGAGCTATTGCCCTACTTTGATTCTACTGGAGCCCTTTTTTTTTTTTTGCTCATCTGTTTTAAATATATGATATTGTATATTACTGAATCTTACGAAAGCTGTCAAGAACATGTATGGGTCATATTTCACCTCAAAAGCTGAAAAAAAATTATAGTACGCTTAAAAAAACTATAATAAATAATAAAACTGAAGATTTTTTAATATATATTAAATATAAATAATAAAATACATCATATATTAAATATAAATAAAATAACTTTAAACTATTAAATTATTAAATTGTTAAGTATCTATACATTATGGCAGTACTTCAAATTCAGTATTATTTAGGATTCTGTATGTGCATATTTTTATTAGCTTTTAATTTATAATGATTTAATTTTTTTTAAAGTAGTTATTGTAATACACTAAAAAAATACTACACTACAAAAATGACAATTACCAATAAAAAAGAAAAAAAGAAAAGGAAATTGCCAAAAAAAAAACAAAACAAAAAAACCTTGGTCCTAAAAATAGGATTTATGTTCTTTATGCAAAATATAATTTCTTTTCTCAATTTGATTTTGGGGTGAAATGTGATCTGGAAATGTGATGTTTTTATAAGATTTCACCCTTCTGTCATTATTAGACAGCAATGTGCAAAGTGAAAGTGTTTAGATGTTAGTTTTAGTTAGTAGTAAGAACGGTTTAAGTGTTCACTTGGGTTAATCACTCAGGTTAATTATATTTGCTTCCAAGTTATAACAATGTGTTACAACAATGTATTTGCAAACAGTGAAGCTCTGTTAGTTGTACACCAAAACACATGTGAATCAACAATATCATCCTATTTAATTAGAAAATAAAGTCTATATGACCATATTGCCTTATATTAGTGAAGGTGGCCTGGAGCAGTTATCACAATGACCCTGTTAGCAAAGCAATAGTGTCATTTAAGATAGGTTGACATCACATCACATTGAGACACTGAGATGGATGACACTGAAAGAGAGGAGGAGGAGGAAGGGGAGGAAGGGGAAGAAAATGAAGAAAAGTGCAACAGTCTTGTTCAACTGTGCAGGTCTTTACCAGGAGTAAAGCCCTTGGGCAGCACCATCTTGTTCTCACCACAGTCTTGCCGACGGCCTGTAGAAGGGGAGGGACAGCAGGGGAAGTGATGACACACAAACTCCACTATCCTACGTGCTACACCTGCAACTCTGGCACTTACGCTTACAGGGGGTTAATCACTTATTTATGTTTTGTTATGGTCTCTGGTCATCATGTTGCTCAGACTGTTGAATAACTTCAGAGTTGAGTTGAAAGGTGTCATTTCTGCACCAACAGTGACTGCCGACTTTTTCAGCAATCTTAGTTAACAAAAAACATGTGTTTCTATGTCATTTTTCAAGAAGATATTTTTTTCTCCTTAAAATATATACATTGAGAGTGCAGGGATGATTAAAGAAAGACTTGATTACGCTTATTTCAAGAAGCATAAACTAAAAACCCGGGGTCTATTGTCTGACATCTGTGTTGAGCATCATAATATGCAGTACTCTATTTGAGGCCTAGTCATTACAAGATGCTGAAACATGTAATAAATGAATTTAAAAAAGGGATTTAATAACATTTTCATTGTTTTTTAATATGCAACCATATGCCTGGATTATTTGTAGTGTTTATACTCAGATCATGAAGATTTGGAATTTCTTGCTATTTTTGTCTTTCCTCAACTTAAAATGATTCTTTACACAATCACAGACAATGGGAGCAGTATGGAGTACAGATGACTGTGAAAGTGAAGTTATGAGCTTTGAGCGGCGTATTGACTCACAGTCTCGGAACTGCTCCACGTCATCATCAAAAACAGCCTCCTTCAGGGCGCTTTTGTCATAGGCCGAGATCGTGTCTCCGTAGCCATAGGGTGCGAACTCTCTTGACCGCGGCACAGCAAATGACCGTGGAGACGGTGTGTTAAGTAAAGACGTCTTATTATCCAAAGCGGTTCGACCCCCTTCCATTACGTCCAATCCCAGTCTTGCATCAGACCCCGGAGATGCCCCGTCCTTCCCAGCCTAAGACAGGAAGAGAAAAAGAGAAAGTGTGTTAAATAGGTGCCAATTAGGGCTGCACAATTTGTCCCAAAAAAATCAAATGTGGGTCAGCAAATCAGCAAAAGAGAGTGAAAAAGAATCTAAAAGAACCTAAATCACATGAGGTTCTTAGCAAAACCTAATATTTATTTTTGGAAATCTAAATAAATAACTAAATAATAATAACAATAATGATAATAATAATGTATTATTATTTTTAAGTATTAAGTATTTTATTATTTTATTACATTTTACGACCCCATTTGTGGGTTTTTGATATTATTATTACTGTTATTATCTTTATTATAATTATTAATAACAATTTTATTTGTTTTTTAAAGATCCCGTTTAATGACCCCTATTTGTGTTTTTTGTCATCATTAATATAATTTATTTATTTTATTTAATAATAGCAAAAAAACACAAATTGTGTTTTACTATTATTATTATTATTATTATTATTATTGACAATAATGTAATTCTTATTTTATTTAATTAAAAAAAACAACAACAAAAAAACCCACAAAACAAAACAAAACAAATTGGGGTTATGAAATTCCCCATGTGTACACTTGTTCCTGTTTCTCAAAATTAAATCACTCACAGCATCATCCTTCTTCCCATCGCGTCTGATTGGCTCATTCAGGTCCTCTTGGCTGCGGTAACTGAAGCTTTGGATGGCTTCTGTGACACCGCGCAGTGAGCTAAAGATTTCATCAGAATTCATGTTCTCTGTGTCATACTCCAGCATACTGAAAAGAGAAATAGAGGGAAAAGAGGGAAAAACATTGACGTTGGATAGACTGCAAACAACTCACTCAAACAAGAAAGCTAAAACATACCAAATATTTAAAAAAACTCCAACATGCACCTATGAATAAAATGAATAAATGGATGCTGCAAACATAGTGAGTCAGTTAATTCCTGTGCAAAACTTATTTTACATGCAATAAAAATTACTCCACATAGAATTGTTTCTTAGTTTTAAATTTTAAATCAACCACCATCCACGGGGGGGGGGGGGAGTCCATATTTGGAATGATGTCAAAACGCAGCCGCTAATATTTGTGCATACAAGCGCCTGTTAGGCTGGGAGTGGGTGGGAATCTAAGCACCCATCCCGCCCCTCCTCATCGTGTTAGGCTAACGGGTGAGTTACCTTGGTGAGAGTGCGCAGCGGAAGGCCCTGAGGGAGGGGCCAGCAGGAATAGAGGAGTGAGACGGAGGAGTAGGAGGAGAGGGAGAAGGGTGCTTTAAGAGCCCATCGACACTCCAACCCCATAACCGACTGTGCCCACAGAACGGCCAGAGAGGGAGAGAACAGGGCAGAAGAGGAAGAGAAAGAAAAAAAGAGTGGTCCAGTCCGAGTGTTGTGGTTAGCAGCATGAGTTAATAAGTTTAAAAGGACCAGAAACCCCTAAATCGTCATCTATAGTGGTCTGCAGACCTCTTCAAAAGAGTTTTAGACCATTCATGAGAGGATGTCTATCTAGATGATATAGCTCCCACCCCAGAAATGCAGAAATTCATTTTTAAGGGTTTCAGGTTATAAAGGGAAATTTTGAAGAAAACAACACAGCAAGTCCCAGTCAGACATTTAGTACATGTTAGAGTCATAAAACAGGGCGACAGGCTCTTGGAACTACTGCAGAAGGTCTTCGTGCCCAGAGTGAGATCATGCATTAGTGTGGTCAGCATATGGGAAGAGGATGTGTTACCTGGGTGACAGACCCCCATGGGAACAATTCGTGGGCGAGGTGAGAGGACTGGTCCTGCTGGTGGGGTGCCGGGGTGGTGTGCGGCCCATTGTATTGCTTGGTGAACTCTGTGAAGGAGATAAAGATAAAATTGTAAGCTTAGGGTAAACAACAGATCAGCTACAAAACAATATTACTGGCAGATATTTACCACGGTCTTTAAAGATAAACTAAATATCCTCAATTTGCTCGAACAGACTGACATGTTATTTTCTGTCTCAGACAATAGTACGAATTACTTGATTTACTTCAAAGAAGATTTTCAAAACTGTTTGGCAAGATGATGTTTATTATAACTATAAAATCTGAAAATGGCATCATAAATTCAGTTTCTTTAGCTGAATTCAGCTAAAAAAAAATCCATGTTTAAAATAAAAAGAAAGAAAAAAACACAGGAAATGCCCCTTTCAAAAAGGGAACTGGCTCTTTTAACTCTTTGGGTGGGCCTGTCATTTCAACAGTTGCCATATTGATAATTTTTCAACTAATGGTCTGTCTCTTACCCCCATAATGTCCCTGCTGAAACTAGTAACACAAAATATGACACTTCACCTTATAGTGTGACACAATTGTGTGTATTATACCTTTATTTAGATAGGACAGTAAGTGGACAAAAAGGAAGTAGGAAAGAGAGGGGGGTGGGATTGGGAAAGGTCCGTGAGCCGGGACTCAAAGTTGAACTGTCGGTGCTCTGCCCACGAGGCTATCGGCACCAGTGTATTGTTTTTACAACAAAAAATAACTGACAAATGTATACCATTCAAAAGTATTTTGTGAAAGAAATGAGTATTTTCACTCAGTAAAGACGCTTTATAGTGACAGATATTCAGATATATAGTACATATATTCACTTAAAATTACAATGCTGTTCTTTTAAAAACTTTTATTTGTTAAAGAATTGTGAAAAAAGCTGCACCACAGTTTCCACAAAATTATTAAGCAGCATTTCAACATTTCTGAAGGATCACGTGACACTGAAGACTAGCTTTGCCATCCCAGGAATAAATTATTTTAAAATATATTCAATTTGGAAAATGGTTCTTTGAAAACGCAGTAATATTTCACAATATTACTGTTATTACAGTATTTCTTGATCAACTAAATGCAGCCTTGGTGAACATAACAGAACAGAACATAATACACAAAGCATCTTTTGAGTAGATATTCAATCTTTTAATATAAAATCTAATGAGAGATGAAACAGGAGATCTTACCACACTGCTGGTGTTGCTTGAGTTCTTCAGATGGTTATGCAGGAGCTTGGTGGCTCCATCCTGAAATGTTTTAGGCAGAGCGCCAAGCAGCATGGTGAACTCAGGAGTGTTCAGCTCAAAGAGTGAGATCAGCACCACCTGGGCAGCCTGCACAACACAGCATATACCTCATGAGACACAGTACAACCACAAACACTGCAATGAACCGGAGCGCACTCATACATGCAGAGAAATCCCGGCGGTGATAACTCAGATCAGAAAGAGAGACTGTATAAGGAACTGTGACTGCAGTGCTACTAATCAACAGAAGACAACTGGACCTGTTATGGCACCAACACACTAGAATGTATCCTGTCATTTATGAGAGCAGGTCCAGCTTGATTTCACAAACAAATTTCTATTTGTCAAAAGCTCCATCAGCTTTCTCTAGTGTGCAGGTGCCTTCAACTTCAGGGATGGGAATCATAAGAGACAATTCTGGTTCCAATTTTTCTTAATCTCCTTCTCATTTCGTAGGGATTACATTAAAAATTCTTTAGTAAGGAAGAAAGAAAACAGCAATTCTTACTGCGTTTACAGCCTTCAATAGCATATTGTCAGGTGTGATAATTTCAGATTTCAACAGATCAAAAAACCATGAATAAACCATCATTTAAAATTGTATAAAATTGCGTTATATAATTCTTGATGTTTAGTTCTGCTTGGATAAATGAACAAAAATACGACAAACAAAATATCACTTTTATCGTAATGACAAAAGTCACAGGAGAGATTCCCAACCCTGGTTTATGTGGCTCATATTTCACTCAGTTTACACATAGATCTCAAATGTCACCTCAATTAAATTCTGTTTAATGTTAAACACATGCAAGAAAATCAATTCACTCTGTTATTCTGTGAAAAGAAACAAAAATATCTTAAGCAGTGGAGCATTGCAGCAATTAAGATACGAAAGGAAACTTTAAAACACACTCAATTATTAATTTAGTACTTAAAAAAAGATTGCTGCTCTCTTTAGACTTCTGGAGAATTGCATGTTAAGAGATTGTATTCAGCAGTCACTTCGCAAGGCAACGAGACAGATTAGAGTGAGGAGAGGGCACACGGTTAGGTGCAGCGGTTACGTGCTGGTTGTTGGTTAGGCCGTTGGATTGGCACTACCTGCTTGCACCTCTCTTCCAGGTGACCCTCTCCAGGAAGTAGAGCTGTAGTGCTGGGCCTGCCTGACAACTCCTCAAATGCCCAGTTATGAAGAGTCTGGGCCATCGTGTCAGGGCAAGTGGGTAACAGACAATAAAAGAGAAACTGATGACCAGTGGTTGCCTTTAGACAGCAACTGATATTGGGAAGAAATGTCCTGCATCTGTTCATTGTGACTACCGGTAACTGACGTTCAACCTACATTTTAAAACTAACAACCCAGTAACTGAGATAAAAAAGCTACACAACATATACAAAACAAAGCCTGTCTGAGGATTATTCATTAAGGGATAGTTTTCTGTCATCATTTACTCACCCTCATGTCCAAACCTGCATTATCTCTTTCTTAAATCAAACACAAAAGGATACTTTTTAAAATCAAATATGGCACAAGTCAAAAGACATGCGAGAACCAATGATATTTAATGTTATTGAAGTCGAACCCAATGCATCAGGTTTTACAAGCAATAACTTAACGCTAAAAAGCCTAATGTATCATATTTTTACACACAAGTTCTCTCTAAATTATCAACATGTTCAAAACTTTGATGAAAAACCAGTTGTACAGAATCTGGTACATGTCTTTTGTCATTGGTAGTTCATAATTTTTTTAACAGGAAGGACTTAATTTTAAAAACATCCCTCTTCAGGCTGTTTGTCAATTTTATGTGAAATCTTAACTGAATTGTAGTTAACATGATCAAGTAAACATATAAAGTATAGCAATACATTATATTGTTAGTAATATTTCATGATAAACACCTACTGAATTAAAGCAACTTAATAAACTCAATTTTTTCCTATATCATATCACTTGAGCCATTAAAAATCCTGATGCATAACATATATTGCAAATATAATGCACATATTATTATTATTAAGATTTGACTAAAGTTTCAATAAACTGCTCAATTAAAAAAAATCAGACTATTACTGTATTTCTTATGTTAGGCTTTGCAGGGTTAAATTTAGGTTTGTTTCTTACATAAAGCATTGTATGATAGGATTTGATTTCGAAGATATTTGAAATGTAAAAAAAATCAAAGCTATTTGGAATGACATGAGTAAATGATGTAGTAAATGATGACAGAATTCACACAGAGAAATATGTCAAAATCAACCTAGAAAAAACTTTTTAAATAAACATACAACTCAATGCCATCTTATATTTTGAGCACCATTACAGCATTGATTTGTGCACTGCCTGCAAGCACAACTCCAAGGAAACTCACTTTTCTAACATCAGAGCTCTTGGGTTCTGTGGTCCAGGTGATAATGCGAGACACGGCTAATCTTGTCTCACTTGA
>JAUZSZ010000104.1:24884440-24897541 GCA_034780575.1 Labeobarbus marequensis | reverse complement strand
TAGAGTCTCTAAGAACATGCTAAACACCTGGAAGCAGAACATCAAAGGTCATGCTAATGCTGTACTGCACATCTTTTTATGAATGTACTAATGGCTTTATATGCATGTCTCACAAATGTATCAGAAAAATATATGTATAACAGGTGCTAATAGGCTTCTAATAGGTTCTAGTACATCGGCTGTAATGACAAACTATTGTCTGCCAACTATTTACGTAAAGATATGTAATAACTAAATAAATCAAATCTAAATTAAATTAAAATAATTCGATTTCAGGATACTGAAAGTTTTAATAGCTTAAATGAAAAACAAATAAGTTGTTAAAAGGGAAATAAAAAAATAAAAATCTGGATTTGTAGCTATTTTAGGGTTTGTTTTGTCTTAAGGTCTTCATCTTAGTTCCCCTAGTGGGCCCCAGACCCTTGATTGAGAACCACTGTTCTCAATGAGTTATTTGTTTATTGGACATCTATGAATTATTTTATTTTTTTGCCAGTTTATTGTCTGTATGTCTGTTTATAAATCTGATCACTTAAAATAACATAATAAAATAATAGCACATCTCTCCTTAACAGGCAGCATGGTTTGACATATCAATCATGGTGGTGTGGCATGAGTTTCATGATTGTTTAATATTTAGGGTTAGGGGCTTAAAACAAAGAGTTAACCCCAAGTATGAGCAATAATTAAACTGTTGCTGGTTTTAATGTATATGAAGTATGAACCCATTTATGTAAGAATAGTACATTATTAATCCATTTATATAACAAAATGGTTCAGGTATTTGTAATATCCACTTACTCTCTATTGTTAAAATCCACACCAAGGCAGACCATGCAAACAACAGGAAAAAACACATTCCATTAGTGCAATCTAATGCCATTTTCGAGTTCAACACAAACACACTGTTTGCCAGACAAACATGTTGAATTTAACAGAATCCATAGTGATGAAAGCTACTTATTTAGTCTATTATAATATGATTAATTTAGGATAATTTCACATGATGCAACACATTTTAAAGTAATCCTACAATCCTACAAATCCTGGAATGCTACCATTAATCCAGCCATCGTAAGTAGATTAAGTGTGATCAAAGTAGCCATGTGGAAAGGATGCATTCCTCACACAGGTTACCTTGCTGTGAGGATCAGCAAACATCCTGGTGAAGATCTCACATAGCCTCTTGAGCTCCACACGGCTGAAACACACACAAATATGACTAAAGGGCAGTTCGCAATAAGACAGAAAAAGCTTAAAAAGCAATTGCAAGACAACTGGGACTTTGCAAATGCATCATTTTAGAACAGCCTATAAAAAAATACACTAAATGAGCAACAAAAGAAAACTTGCCAGATATTGACTGACTACTTTCTACTTGCTGACTTGGAGAAAAATAAAATGACACCAAACAACCAAAAGACCATGTGTGTAGCTCTGAAGGCCCCCACCTGAGAATGCGCTGGCTCTTCAGCAGGTTCTGCAAACCCAGCAGGCCCTCCTTCCTCTCTGACCAGTTGGAACTGGCGCAGTGGTTTAGCACCTCAGCGACATCCTCTGTCTGACGCAGGTAGTGAGGAATGCCTCCGTTACGGGAACTATAGGAACGCTCCGAGCAGGCGCTGGATGCGTCGCTGTTGGCGTCATCATCAGACTCGTACCTCCTTCTCAAAGGCTTGCGCTGAGGAGAGCATGGAGCAGATTAGTAGGTTCAAGAGAAGTTGACAAAGCTATGAGAACACCAACAAATGGAGTTCATTCAACAATTTACCGTGCATTACTAAAAATGTCGCTGTTGATATGGAAAAGCCATGCAGCATTAAAAAATAATAAGGGTTTAGGTTCATTTGACACTAACTTTGGGACTCTGGCCAAGCACACCACAAAGTTTTAAGAGTGACAACCACATATTAATGTGGAAAGGAATCCTCTAAAATATTGATTTCTGTGCACACAGAATAATGCAAGGGTCACTCCTAACTAGTGATGATCTTAACAATAGTTTGGCATATTGAAGCCAACATGCACAGTTCAATCTGATTGCTATCTGTTACCTACACTACTGTTTAATAGTTTGGGATCAGTAAGACTTAAAAAAAACTCACTATTATTCACTAATTATTCACTAATATTAATACATTAAATTGATCAAAAAAGAAAGGACATTTGTAATGTTACAAAAAAAAAAAAAATGAAATAAATGCAGTTTTTTTAACTCTCCATTAATCAAAGAATACTAAAAAAAGGATCATAATTTCCATAAAAATATTAAACAGCACAACAGTTTTCAACTATGGTAATAAGACTAAATGTTTCTTGAGCACCAAAACATCATATTAGAATGATTTCTGAAGAATCATGTGACACTGAAGACTCGAGTAAAGGCTGCTAAAAATAAATATTACACTTTAAAAAAAAAAAAAAAAATAGAAAAAATGTGTTTATTTTTAATTGAAATAATATTTTACACCATTAATCTTCTAGTATTGTATTAATGATCAAATAAATGCAGCCTTGGTGAACATAAGAGCATAAAAAATTTTTAACAAAACAATTTAGCTTTAGTATTAAAGCACACCTTTAGTCAAAATATTAACAACTAGTAGTTCATTTTAATTCTAAACACACTTTGATGATTTGGTTGCACTTCCTCTATTTTTCGGCAGTGAATTTGGTTGTAGAATTCAGTTATCATTTCCATAAATAACTGAACTCTGTAAATGGAATTAAGCAACTTTAGCTCCAGTGTGTATGTGGCCTTTGAGCTCTTCAGCTGTCTCAGCACTGGAGTGTGAAGGAGATATTTTCTGCGGCAGCCATGAATAATTCAAATCGGTCACAGATAATTTCCAGCAGTTGGCAATGCATTAACAAACACTTGAGTCCCTGTCATTAGTACAGTATGCGGAGATGACGTAAGTGAAGAGCACGGCACGCTGGGTAATTACATCTACTTATGTAGCAAAGGAAATGTGTCACGCTGATGTATAACATCTGCCCTGTTTACAACGTAATACTGCTGTGTTGTCACGTGAATTAATGATGATATACATTTTTCAACAGCAATAACACAGGATGACATACAGATAATAAAATGAAGAGATTAATGTCAAATTGATAGCAAAATAAATGAAATTAATCTTGTGGTTCTTGTGCAGGAAATGATAGGACTGTGCAGAGGAGATGGTCATTGACTAAATTAATGAAAAAAGCGCAAATGTTTGTGGTGCACAAAATGATCTTGATATTTGCTTGACAGTCCACAATGGAATAAGTCATTCTGATTAGTGAATAAAAATGGAAATACAAGCAGCATATAAACAGAAGCACTACCTTATTCCTGGAGTCTGCTAACAGCTGAAGACAACCAAGAGAGGAAGAGCAAAGAGACGTACAGATTTCAAAGGAAGCAAAGTTGTTGCAGAAAAGACAATCTGAATACTACATCCTCATAATATAGCTAGGCAGTTTACATATAAAAACAAAAAAGGCTTTGCCCACACATAAAGATGAACACTTCTCATTTCCTAAAATATTATTTTTCTGTGGGTGTTTTCAGGGCCACACATGACAAATAGTTGAGGCATACAGAAGAATCACTTCTGTTACCCTAGATCAGATAATAAGAGTGAGGAATATTTCAATTCATCCTATTCATGTCTGTGAGACGAGACCAGAATTCTTACCAAAGCATCAGCCACCGCAGCTTCCACTTCTGTGCCAGTGTTCAGCACCCTCATAGCATTGACAGATGCAGAAATGCGAGCCTGATGGATCAGGCCAAAGCGATCTGTAGGGTTTGAACACAGGATGAGACAGTGAGAATATAAAACGATGAATTACAATATACTTACCTTCTATGACAATTTCAAAGTCATGTTATAAACTTTTTGTCAACCAATTAGGCTAATAATTAGGCAAGAGAGAAAAAACTTGAGGTTGACATGTAGATATTGATAGAATCAGTCTGATACAACAAAACAAATAACATGAGACACAAGTTAAGAAAAGACAGAAAAAGAATTATGGTTGCTTAAAAACTTAAAGGTGAAAGTGCGTAATTTCAGAATTTCTAACACCCATCCAACATCAGATAGGCCTGTCCCAAACTGATGTTATTAGTTGAGTCAATATTAACGTTTGTCCCATTTGGCTAAAAAAAACAAAAACAAAACAGGCTGAAATTCTGTTTAGTGGCACTAGCAGCCCAGAAATTACACATTTCACCTTTAAAGCTACAATGATTAAAAGTGAGATGATCAAAAAAAAAAAAAAAAAAAAAAAAAAAAAAACCAACCATACTGCTTTAATAAAGTAGCTTCTTGGAAAATCAAGTGCCAAATGTATGTGAATTATGAGTCCCGCAAACAATGATTAAATTCAAACATTCCAAAAAATTAACTGAACTTCTTCGATGCTCATAGCATAAAAACAGAAATAATTTTTTTTTAAATTCACTATCAGCAACAACACCAATGCAAAGATTTTTTTACAAAACCTTACATATGAAGCAGACAACTGAAGTTTCTGGCAAACACACCACCAACCGAACGGAAACGCAAATGCAAATACAACAACCTCAACTAGGATGGATGCTGATGTTTATGGTGAGAAAAGAGAGCAAAGGTGCTGGAAATATAATTTCATAAATGAACACATAATTCGCATCTACATCTAAAAATGACGTGACGTGTGAAGGTTGTTGCTTGATCTGTCAAACCTAGTCGAGTTCGACTTTCAAAAAAAAAAAAGAAGCTAAAATATGAAGGCATGCTTGTGATTGGCCCTGTCTGGGAGCCAGGGGAGGGGTCATGCAGGTCACCTGACTGGCCCACGGGTTCGGCCGTGGACAGTGCGCTGGTGGAGCGAGAGTGACGTCGAGAGGCTGCAAAGGAACAGGAAGAGGGGTGACACCCCAGGGACGGTTAGTGCTACATTAAAACACTGAGCACCATCTGTGGCAGTAACACAGAACATCCAACATGCCACACTTAACTAGTCACTACACGAGTGCTTCACACAAGTGTGAAACAGACCATAGATTTAGCTTTAATTTATTTTTATTTCCATTTTAGTTTTAGTAATTTCAGTACTTCAATGTCAACTTATTTTAAGTTAGTTGTGAAGGCAACATTTCTAATTTTCTGAATCTAAGTTTTTCATCTAATACTTTTATTTTTCATTTTATATGTATTTCAATTAATACAAAGTATGTTTTATAGTTTTAGTTAACAGTAACAACACTGATTGCAATACTGCTGTTATTTTTCCTCCCTGCAAATAATTTTAAAGATCAGACCAGCTATTTTTATTAACAATTTAATACAAATGCCACATAAATTAATTTTATTATGGACAAACCAACAAAACCTCCAAAAGATGTATTTACAACACAAAAGACAGCTGATTATTAAAGCACCTCAAGAACATATTAGTGCATGCATAGAGGCAAGCAAACAACAGTTCATATGCCATGTACTAGGAATAATGGCCATAAATTACGGCCAAACAGACTCAGCGGGAGAAGTTTTGTGATAGCGAATTGGAAAGGATTGGTTGTTTTTGTTGTTTGGACCCCATCAGCCACTTTTGTGCTTTACTCACCAAGAGGAGTGAAGCCCCGAGCAGGGCTGGTGTCGCGGCTGCTCTCGCGACTGGTGTCACGGCTGCACCCTTGACTCATGCTGGGGCGGGGGATGCGACTGCTCCGTGCTAGCGTGCGATAGGAAGAAGTGGCAGGAAGAAGAGCTTTACCACACAGCCTGGCTGTTAGAACACAGGTTAGGGAATTAGTGAGGCTGTGGAGTCAGAGAAAGAGGGGGAGGGTGGGGTTGGGTTGGCCATTCTTGGGGTCCTTCTGCTTTAGAAAAATTAAACATTTAAAAGCGCAAGGCTTAAGCTGAACAATTTTAATTAGACTGACAACATTTAGGGAGTTTCTGAACATGCAGCATTAAAGGTGCACCAAGTAATTTTGCGTATTGCTAGTTTTTATTTGTTTTCTCAAACACATTATACGACTGAAGCCTTACACTTTATACTGACACCTATAAATAAATGATTACATTTTGAAGACTGGAGTAATGGCTGCAGAAAATTCAGCTTTGCTAATACAGGAATAAATTACATTTTGAAATATATTCCAATAGAAAATAGTTATTTTAAATTGTAATAATATTTCATACTATTACTGCATTTTTGATCAATTAAATGTAGCCTTGGTGAGTATAAGAGACTTTCAAAAACATTTAAAAAATGTTTACCAACACTTAACTATGGAATAGTAATGTATTATCAATAAAAATAAGACGTCATTCTATTTTGACAATAAATTAGTTTTCTTGCTGCTATTAATTTACATTTGGAGTTTGTATATAAATTGTAGCAGTCCATAATATATCATGTCATGTACAAGACGAATGATTATTAATGCATGAATCAAACTCTCATGAATCAACACTGACAACTTCTGACACAGGTTTCCACGCATCACTTTTGAAAAATTATATTCCTGAATGCAGTTTCTGACAGGTGACAAGTGTGCTGCAACGTCTTCATTCCGACTGGTAGTTGTTGTATCGCATCACTGGTCTTTTGCATAAAGTTCAAATTTTAGGTTGTCATGTGACTAAATATATTGATAACAGTCACCGCAACTCATGTCGTCTCAATTCACTGAAAACAAATTAATTCCAGTCACTTTGTCACTGCTATTCATTGTCAGTGTGAACACCACTTCAAGAAACGTTTATTAGGCCATGGAAAAGACTGGAATCTTCATCTCAACATGTATAAATAAAATATAAAAAATGAGTTAACTTTTAGGTGTAAAAAATTGCTTGGTGCCCCTTTAAATAAAAACATACACACAAAAGACTGTATTAAGCTTTAAAGCATTATTATAAACTTGTGGGCATTACAAAAACTAAATATCCTCATTTTTGTATATACAAATGGTTTTGTGCTTCTTGTTTTACAAATAACTTACTGTCAAATTAATAATTGTTAAATAATTGGCTGGACATTTGTTGGTCAGATCTTTAAAAAGGCAGGACATCCATAAACATTTCTCAGAAAAGGCTGGCAAACACAATGACCTCAAAACAAAGCCAGAAAAGCTGATGAAGAATGAAAGCCGTTAGTCAGCCCTGTCATCATTCAACAACAGGTAAATCAATCACATACAAAAGACAGCAATGAGTAACCATTGAGTCAGTTCTGGCATAAACACTTGCATCAGCCATTTAAATGAAGACTGAGCTTCTTTCATACAGTGAAAAGGCATTCCGTCTATCTGCACTAGTCCAATCTAATAAGATTTGCAGCAAACAATGATTCAGCAAATGAAAGTCAAGAAAGTCTTCTTTCTTTGGCAAGTAAGCTCTGAAAATTCCTGCCATCCATGCTTACCATGAGGTCCTACCTTTTCCAACAAAATGTAGCAAATAATCTCCATGTTGTAATGCATATTTTTGAGGGATTCCTCAAGGAACTGGTTTAGGTCCACATGAGTTTTGTAATTAAGTTGTTTTATGTATGCCGATGAAGTGTCTACTGTATGTGGACATCCTTTGTTTTAAACATGAGATGTAAAAATGTGTTGCCCCTACCTATGCCCAATCTGCTGGGGCTGGTTTCACGGCTGCATCCCTGGCTTCTTGGGATCCTTGTGTACTTGTCTGAGGGAGTTGTTGGGGCAGTGGCTCTAGGAACTCTGCCATACGCGTGTCCCAAGAGCTTCCCTGGAGAACTGGATCGGC
The DNA here is from genome assembly GCA_034780575.1 of Labeobarbus marequensis. NCBI lineage: Eukaryota > Metazoa > Chordata > Actinopteri > Cypriniformes > Cyprinidae > Labeobarbus > Labeobarbus marequensis. The sequence goes on along the minus strand of JAUZSZ010000104.1, from coordinate 24,889,781 downwards.
TGCCAGCTGCAAAGGGTAATAATATCAGGACTACTATAAGTAACAAGATGACTGATTATTTAGCAATTGCCATTGGGTCCCCTCTGCTTAGTAGCAAATTTATATAATTAAAAATAAATAAAATAAGGCACCTTTATTTTGTTTGCTTACATTATTTGATGATTTAATGTTACCATGATTACAAGAAAATGTATACTATCATTCAAATGTATGGGTTGCGTTTGTTTTGTTTTTTTGGGGGGGAAAAATTGAACATTTATTCAGCAATGATGGGTTAAACTGATCAAAAGTAAGAATGAAACATATAAAATGTTACAAATTGTTTTCTCATAAAAATTCAGTATTATATTAACTAGTATTTGCCCAACAATGGTTTGAAAACTAAAACTGAGCATTTATTTCAATGCTGTCTATAAGCCTTCCTTTATTCACATGGCTCGGCTGACAAGAAAAATCTCAGATTTAGGTGAACAAAATCATCACAAAGAAAAATGAGATGTGTATCCAAATATATGAAGACAAGACCTCAGCTCTGATGAAATACATACAAACAAAGAGAGACAAACAGAGTGAGCTTGGATCCAAGGTCTATTCAAGTTGCAGGGAAAACAGTAATCTCTACAGGCATGGTGACGTGACATAATACAAGCTACAGACACATTTGCAAAACACATACAGACAGACATCAAAGCAAAAACAAATACCCAACTATCATAATGTCTGACCTCTATTTGAACAGAAATAAAAAGATTAAGCTAAAGCAGGACATGCAACATGATGGTAGACGTGTAATTCATGCAGGGTTCGTATTGAGGGTATTAACGCAGCTTTATTCTGATGAACGGGGGGCTTACCACTAGTGGGGTTAGCTGATCTGGATCCTTGTGTATGGAAGCAAGGCAACGGACAGGTGAAAAGTAGCCAGTTACAAAAGACGCTTGATGTGACGCATGGTTACCCAGCATGCATCAGGCAAGATGTTGTTTATTCGTGCTCTAGAAACTTCATTCTACACAGTTAATGCCAAATAGTGGCTTTAACTATAATTGTGGAATAAACTCCACATTCAGCAGGATGCCAAACTGGGTTGTGAATACATTAAATACAAAACTGACAGAGACAAAAAGGAAGATGATAGTGGTGGCTGACCAATATTTATTTATCTGTATCTGAGCTCCAAACAGTAAGGTTGAAGCTTCAATCTGTTGACTCTAGGAAGGTGAATTTCATGAAAACATGTCTATTTCAACCCCCACAAAAAAAAGAAAGAATAAGAATTGGCAGCCTGTATTTAGGAACATTATTATTATTTTGTTCCCAGTAAAAAAAAAAAAAAAATCATTTTCATTGATGATAATAATAATAATAAAATAAAATTATTTATAATAAAAAATGTTTTAAGGATAAATATTTAAAAATATTAAATTTAAATTACATTTTTTTTTAAATTAATTTCTTCATTAGGCTAATAAAATAAGAGATTTATTATTATTATTATTGTATTAATATTTCACAATCTAAAAAATAGATTTGGCTAGAAATTATTTTGTGTCAAAAGAAAGAAATTGTGGAGTGATATGAAACATAAAATTAGCATAGCTGTATAGCAACTTAAATATACAGTTTAGTGGCAATTATATAGAAATATACGTGCCAGCTGAATGTAGTGACAGCATAATGACTAATCAGAATAAAGTATTTCAGAGAACCAAGTAATGGTGTTTGTTAATTTCACTAACAAACATTAACATTGCAACACATACACAATATAACACTAAAGCTTTTAGTAGTAAAGCCATGGTAGATTATAAATAATATCATGCTATGGTTCTTTAAAAAAAATCCATCCACACAGACCGACGTCCACACAGACACTTACGTTGGGACTGAGAGACCACTTTAGCTCTGCTTCGACCACGGCTGTCTGTAACAGTGCTGTTGGCGCTGACCGTACTCCCTGAGCTCTGCCTTCTCGTCCGCACACGACCTGTAGGAAAAAAAAACAGAGCATGAGAAAAGGTGATAAAATGCCTGAGAGGAAGGGAGAGATTTAGAGTGACTGACACAAAGAGAGACAGACTGAAAGGGTTAAACAACAAGGGATACTGAGGACAAACAAAGAGATTTCCCTGATGAAAACAATCAAAATATACTGACTGAAAGGAATTACATGACATGCTCTACTGAGAAGACTGGTGACTGGTGGAACACAACTTCTGAGCAAACTTATCTATCAAATCATACACTACCATTCAAAAGTTTGGGGTCTGACATATCTACTGATTTCTTATAAACCAAAACAATGAGTTGATTTTTTTTTATATACAAATTTCCTGTATGAAACTAATCTCAGAAGAAAGCATAAACTAAACCAATACCACACCTGCATATGTGGTTCCCACACTTTTGACCAACTATTTTCAATAACCATTTTCAAAGCATACAAGTACAAACGACACAACAGATAATATGATGTACAAGGGGCCATTTTCATCTCACTGAACTACTGTTGTTATTTACTGTCAAGAGGAGGGGGGATATCATGCAAACAGGTCATGCAGACCACTAGCATAGTCAGATCGCTAGGTGTACAGTTGTTTATTGACAAATGGGACAAAAAACACTGCTTGAATCCCTCCGACAGCACAGAGGGTGAACATTCACACTCACACACAGATATACACATACATCTTACCATCTATTTTACCAGGTGCACCGTCTTTGGGGCAAAAACACAAAAACAAAAGCAGGGGAGTGCAGGGTGGAGGAGAGGAGAGGCATAAGAGGCAGAGGTTAGAGTCAGTTAAGCCCATGGAAGAGTGGAAGACAGGGATCTGCTCAGAAACGGGCCTTGCATGGAAGCACACGGGAGCTAGTGAGTGTGACTGTGGGTAAGGAAATAAAATCTCTTTGATTATTTTTGAGTCATGGGATTAGATAACGGTAGAGAGAAAAGATTATACAGACAAAAGTAACAAACAAGTTAGTGGTCAAACGTTAAGTGGTGAGTTCTGGGACAAATACTGAACATTTCTCACAAGGACCGATGCATTATTAAGCTCCAACATTCCCTTGTGCACTCTGCTGAAAAACTAACACTGAGAAAACCAAAATATAATTGAAGTAATAAGCCACAAAAGAATGTGTTACAGTAATTTTACACTGCAGTGCAAAAGGTGTGGCTTATTGCTTTCATAAAATGGCAGAAAGAGCAACAAGATAAAGGAAAATGTAGCTCAATAAATAAAAAAAATTTAAAAAAAGAAATTAAATCGAAATTAATTAGAAATTATCCTGAATAAGTATCCGTATTACTATTATTATTATTATTAATAATACTATTATTATTTTAGGAAGTAATTTCTAAGTTACTTCAAACACATTGTCTTATCCAATCAGAACTTTCAGTCATAACACTCCATTTTATTAAAATATTATTCTCCCTCTTAAAATAAGTAGACTAAACTTTCTTTTTTTAAAAAACCCTTACGGGATAATAAATCTGTGGCACACACTCGTCGTTTGTTCCTCATCACAGAGCAGCTTAATAGCATCTATGCTGCCCATCAGTTTTATTAATGGGCCGCTGCAGCCATAAAAGCCACTGATTTTTATGGCTATTTTATTAAAATTCCTAATTAAGGATGAAAGAGGAGAAAAGATGGATAGAGTGTGATGGGGTCTCACCCAGGGAGGCGTAGGAGCCTGGAGGCAGAGCTGCAGCGGAGCTGAAGGGAGATGGGGAGGTTGCGGTGGACATGCGAGATTTGGCACTGGAGGCAGCGTTCACGTCTATGTCACTGCGGGAACGCTGGAGGGCACTAGGGGTTGAGGACACCCGTGAGCCGATCACTTTGCCTGAGGAAATGTTACACAGACAAGAGTTACTGAGATTGCAATATGGCATGTTTGTGTATATATATGTGCTAAGCAGCTGCAAAAAAGTGTTACTTTACTTACTTCTTGTAACAGGTCCTCCAATGACACCTTTCACTGACAGCGGGCGACTGCAGGAAATGCAGATAAAAAGATTTTAGCGACAGCAGTATGATTAGAATAAAATGAAATTAATCAGTACTTTCAAAAAGATATATTTGAATATCTTTCAGCCTTTTGACAAGTTTCAGTATATTTTACCAATATTTGTGTCAAATAGATTTTCAACTAAAACAGTAAAAATCTAGGTATAAAACAAAAGTTTAAAAAAAAGTCTTTTTTGAAATCTAAACACTGCCATACTCACTTATTGCAAGACAAAGAGGGATTGTGAAACTACTATGTTCTTTTGAGAATTTAATAGCAAAATAAAAAAAAAAAAAAAAACATTAAAACTGTACTCAGAATATTCACACTTGTTAATTTATATATAGGACGCAAGTGTGAATATTGATTGAATCTACAAATCATAAATAATCAAATTACAACATTCATTTGCTTGTAACTCTTTCTTGGTCACGCTTTTTCTTTTCATTATTGTGATTATGACACAGCAGTGTTTGCTGTTTTTTGATGGCAGATTGTGATCATTAGAGCTGTCGCTCATCACACTGGTGCTAATGCAAGATGAACTCACTGCCTCTGAACAATAAGGAGACAGTGTAACAGATGCTCCAGTCTAATATTGAAGATGAGATCACTGCTTTATATCCAGAGGAGACTCAACATGCTAGAAAACACTGTCACCAATCTGTGCACGTGGTCCGTCAGCCAACTGGCAAATATTTCACAGATTCCAACAGGGACAGCAATAACTCACAGTTTTTGCTAGCATGGGATAGCAGACACCACAGAGCCAACATTACTGTATAAAACAACTGAATTAAATGGTTATATACAACTATTCAAATGTTTGGGGTTTGCAAAATATTTTTGAAAGAAGTCTCTTCTGCTGACCAAGGCTGCAATTATTTAATCTAAAATTAGAGATGCACCGATTTAAATTTTCTTGGCCGATTCCGATTTCCGATTAAGTGTGACCTGCCGATACCGATTTTTGCCAATTCCGATTTTCTTTCTAAGAACTATAATTGACAGCATATACAAATAAATATCTATGCAAATTTCAATTTACTTAATAAAAGAAATTATTAAACATTACAATTCCCCCAATCTGGACTAAGATTTTCTCTCACTTAAACAACTCTCAAAATAAAGTGCTCTGTGACTGGAAAGAGGAAGAAATGGATAATGTAAAATGAGTTGCTGTATGTAACAAAACAGATGTAATTTACCACTATGTTTATAAATGATATTTTTTTTACCCCTAACCTTATTAAATGTGTCATCTTTCACATCAAATTCTTACTTTGTTTCAATTAATTCAGTTAGCATAATAAGAAAC
>JAUZSZ010000104.1:24865515-24878683 GCA_034780575.1 Labeobarbus marequensis | reverse complement strand
TTTTTTTCTTCTACCGCAGTATGCATCTATAAATTTATGTGAGTTATTTTGTGTGTGCTGTCTCTCACACGCTCACTTGGGCTGTGCAAGCCTCATCTGGCACGACATAAATACATTATCAGTCGCCATTTACACTGAATGCAATTAAAATTAGAATCATTCTCACGTGAAACAACGCGTTTATACACAACTGTGAGTCAAGGATCTGCGAGACGTGAGACTGACCGGCCGGTCACCGATCCAGGCCGGTCATGCGAAAAATCGTCTGATTCCGATCACTGGCCGGTCAATCGGTGCATCTCTATCTAAAATGCATTAAAAGACAGTTGTATTGTCAAATACAATTACAATTTAAAAGAACTGTTTTCTATTTTAATATATTTTAGCATCATTACTCCAGTCTTAAATGTCATACGGTCCTTCAGAAATCTTTTTAATATGCTGATGATTTGGTGCTAAAGAAACATTTATTATTAGCAATGTTGAAAACAGTTGTGCTACTTAATATTTATTTTTGAGCAAAATGTGATAACTTTTTTTCAGGATTCTTTGATGAACAGAACGTGCAAAAGAACTGTTTTTATTTAAAATAGAAATACTTAGTAACATTATAAATGTCTTTTCTGTCACTTTTAATCATTTTAATGAATCACTGATAAACAAAAAAAAATAATTTCTTAAAAAAAAATCTCAACCCAAACATTTGAACGGTAGTGTACAGTATATACAGCTATTTTTGAAAATGTAGTCAAAACAGCAATGCAGATAAAATGTTTGCTATTGTATTAAATATTCTGTACCAGATGTACCAATTCATATATGGTGGTAAATGAAATGTGTGCATGTCTTACTTGAGGCTCTCCTGCGAGCTTGAGGAGGAGCGGTCAGACTGCGGTAGAGACACTATACTGTCAGAACTCTTCAGGTGAGACTGGAGGGCCTTCTGATATGTCGACTCCAATGCCTGAAACAGGTGCTCTGCCTCTCGACTGTAATGGCCATGGAATCCCCAGTAACACCTATAAACCAAACGGACATGTTAATGATCAAGACTGATACAAACGTTAAATGCATTATCAAATCAAACAATGCATAAATGAATATCTCAAAGTACTGCTTACGCTACATCTAGCCAAACAACACAAAAAGGCAAACAGACTTACTTTCTGGCCACAGATCTGGCCTCTGAGTCAGCGTCATGGATCCCCTTCTTGATGGTCTCAGTGAGAACTGCCACATGCCTGGGGTAGTAGGGAAACATAATGAATACTGTTTCTTACAGTCTGCAGAACCAACAGTGAATTCACTTTGTCTCCTTTGAAACTTTCTGGACCAGACGCCAGACCTTTTTCCCAGTTCTCCAAAGGCGGCACAGTGGGAAAGAGAGGATAAGGGGAGTCCAGACCTCCTTTTAAAAGAGCTCTTGGCTATATTGCCATGGAAACGGCCGGGATGCATGGTTGCCACACATCCCTGGCTCATCAATTCAACCCGCAAAAAGAATCATCAGTTGCCCGTTCAGCCGAGCTTTGATAAGTAACACGTTTTCACCAGTTAAATGTCACAAAAACAGGAAAGGGAGGGGGTGACACTTTTGTCCGCAGAAGGAATAAACACAGACTCATACACATACTAAATTCTATGAGCAAAAAGCACTTCACAAAAACTCATAACTTCATTCTCAATACAACATCAATTATTTTCCACTCACCTCTCTAGAGTGTGTGTCTGCCATTCTTGCAATAACAGGTCTAAAAACTCATAACACCGTCTGATGGGGTGAAAGTGAACAAGCATTTGTATAAGAAGACAATAGCTTTCTAGTTTATGCTCTGCAAAAAAAAAAGATTTGCAAACAGTTCTCTCAGGAAGCGCTAATTTACCTTCGAACAGCCACAGATTTAGAAGTGCAGTTGCTGGTGATGATCGGGATAAGGCGTGGGAAGTGTGTATGCTGAGAAAGACAAAAGTGTAATTACAAACTTTGGTGCAAGAATATTAAACAAATAAATAAAATATAGAATAGAATATATACATGTCCAAAAGTTTGGGGTTGGTAAGATTGTTGTGAAGTCTCTTATGCTCACCAAGGCTGCATTTATTTGATCAAAAATACAGTAAAAACAGCATTATTATGAAGTATTATTACAATTTTAACTGTTTTCTATTTGAATATATTTTATGAAAATGTAATGTAATTTATTTTTGTGGTGGCAAAGCTGACTTTTCTGCAGTCATTACTCCAGTTTTCAGTGCAACATGATCATTCAGAAATCATTCTAATATCCTGATTTGGTGTTTAAGTAACATTTCTTCATATTATTATTATCAATGTTGACAACAGCTGTGCTTAATTTTTGTGTAAACAAAGATACTTTTTTTCCAGAATTTTTTTGATGAGTAGAACTTTCAAAAGAGCAGCATTTATTTAAAATGGGAAAACTTTTGTAACATTATAAATGTCTTTACTGACACATTTGATCAAATTAATGTGTCCTTGCTGAACAAAAGTATTGACTTATCTCAAGAAAAAAAAAATCATACTGCCCCCCAAATTTCAAATCACAATGAAGCCGAATGAAGTCTATGTTGAAGCCTCTGAAAGGGTTATTAAATACATAGTTAGGTACATGTGCTGCAATCCTAGTGAGCTGCCAACCTAGCCAGCACTTTAAGGCTTTATATCTCTAATGTAGAGTCTGTTCCAAAAGGTTCCTAATTTTTGGTCAAATACTAAGGCAGCTTTCAATGGACTATTAATGATTTTTGTTGTTTTCTTAACAACATGCTAATATCAAAACTGAGTTACTTCATATAATGAGCATTATGTGTGAAGTTACTGCCTATGTAGAGCATCCCAATTCAGTCATTTAGGAGGTTCCAAATAAGCTAGGTGCTACCTTAGAAGGTAGCTGCCTGTGTTATTGTGTCATTCTTTTTATTTATTCATTTATTTATTATAGTGGCTACTAAAAGCACTAATACATGTGAAAATGAGAGAGAAAAGTAACATGTATCGAATTGTCTTTTCATAAGAACTCACTCGCAAGATGAGGCGGATGACTGCCACTCCAGATGTGGCCATAACTTTGGCGCTGTTGGGCACCAAGTTGAGCAGTGTAGGCATAATGCTTTCAGCCCCATGATCAAATTTATTCCCCAGCACTGAAGACAGATGCCTGAGAGACAGCAAAACACACCAATCAACAAAACATGAATACAAGTATACGTTAACTTCGGGTCTAGATGGAAATGAATCAAATTTGTTTGACATTAAGGCATGGGACTTGTTTAGATATCCATCAAGTGGCTGCACTTTAGCAGAAGAGCTGTCCTGCATGCTCCAGTCAGCTCGGTTCCACTTCATTAGAAACACATTAAGACCCAGAATAATTAAAGACCCGTACTGAGCCATGCTCAATCACAGAGATCCGCACAACAGCTTAATTTACCCCTTTAAACAGCACTTTCTAAAGCTGTATCCCGATGATATTTGAGATAAAACATGAAGCGGAATATGATGAAATATCTGTACGACTGGATTTGTGATAAATTGGCCTGCTGTTGAAGTGTGTCTTTGATCAATGAATATCTAAAGGTGGCATCCTTCTAGCTGACTGTAAACAACTCGATTTTGGTAGTCGATGTCAGACTTGAACACTATATAAAATAAATATCCTTGAAGAAAAAGTGGTAGGAAAGAATGGCTTCATACCCTAATGTGATACAGGCCTCTCGAACCACTTGAGACCGAAGATCTTTAGCCGACATCTTGAAGGCACCTTCTAAAAGCCGTAGATGTTGAAGGAAACCCTCGTGTTCGGTTGCACCAGCCAGAAGCAGCGACCGCACTTTCTTCAGCTAAATACATGATATAAGAGTTTCTTTAGTGCCTTGCTGAAGACACATTCTTCAAGTTGGGGTGTGCATAATGTCGACAAAAGTAGCAGTGAAACAGATCAGGAATAACTTACAGCAGTGACACGGTGTTCCCAGTCTTGCTTGTCATCTGACAGAACTTCACGGATCTTATTCAAGGAGTCCTCTAACTCCTTACTGGAATATATCTGAAAATGAACAGCATATTTATTTCTTGCACTGTGTATTTAAATGCAAGGAGTCCATGAAAAATAGCATGATCTTTTTTAATTTTCACGATGCATTACCTGAACTGCAGGTACATCTTCAAAAGCCTTGATAAAATCCTCTTCATCCACAGCTCCTGCGCTGACACCATCCTTCCCTGAGGAACCACAATCACAAAATTTCAAAATAGATTTAGTAGTCAGTGCCAATACTGGTGAAACTGTACAATTCTCGATTCTGATACTAAATAATTTGTTTTTAACAAATCTATTGAAAAATTTAACAGATCATTTAATTTAAATAATCTTATATTAATATTAGTGCTGATTAAATCGCAACCAAAATAAAAGTTTTTGTTTACGTGTGTGTATACTGTGTATATTTATTATGTATATATAAATACACACACGTGTATGTATATATTTAAGAAAAATATGTTATGGTTATATATTAAATATATTTATATATAATATAAAATATAAGAATATGAATATATAAATGTTTAAACGTAAAGATTTAAAAAATATATACTGTATGTGTGTGTATTTATATATACATAATAAATATAAACAGTATTATGCATATATTATGTAAACAAAAACTTTCATTTTGGATGTGATTAATGGCGATTAATCGTTTGACAGCACTAATTAATATTAGTACTTATTATTATAAATATTAACCAAGTAAATCAAACAATGACATGTAGTCTTTTAGTATTTCTCAGTTAAGTAAATATTGCTTGAAGCTTTTAATGTAATTGTGTATAAATAAGAGGTTGGATTTATTTGATCAAAATACATAGCAAAATTTTAGTACAATTTAAAATAACTATTTCATATATTTTAAAATGTATTTTATTCCCGTGGCAGAGTCATCACATGACCATTTAGAAATCATTCTAATATGCTGATTTCATACTCAAGAAACGGTTTATTTGTTATTATCATTATTATATTATTATATTATCAATTATTAATCATTTTTATACAGTTTTAAAAAATATTTTTAGGGTATTGTTTAATGAATAAAAAGTTGAAAATAACAGATTTATTTAAAATGTATTTATTTAAAATTTAAATTTAATAAAATAAAATTTTGTAACATAAATGTCATTGTCATTTTGATCTGTTTAATGCATCCTTGCTGAATAAAAGTATTAATTTAGAAAAAAAAATCTTACTATTTACGTGTGTGGATGGGTGTGTGTCTGCTATTTAAATCCATCACACAAACCAGAAGAAAATTAGAGTTTAATTCATCAAAGACTGTTATATAATGTAGAAATCTGCCAACAGAATCCTTATTTATCCCCATTCATTTCTCAATGTCTCTTCTTCTTTTTTTAAGCTACAAGCTTTTCAATAGATAATCTCTCTGTGAATAATACATTTCTCCTTGTTCAACATGTTTATGTGCAGTGTTTATGAATGTCTACGGTGTTTACTGTGATGAGTAATCTGACTTTAGTTTTTCAGTGGCATCCTGGGGTTGAGCTGTAGCAGCTGTGGTCTTACCTGGAGCCCTGGATCCAGAGGCAGAACTGGGTCGTCTCATTGAGCCCATGCTGCCCCCTCTCCTGCTGTTGGAGAAGCCCTTAGAAGAAGAAGAGGAGGAGGACCTGCCCCCATCCACAGAGTCCTCGTCATCAAAGTTCTTATCTGTAGGGGACACAAGCAACATTGATCAGTGGTTCAAATATTTTCTCTCTACTCTCAGTCTTGTGGGTTGTCTGAATAACTAGTTTGACTTAAGAAATTACTGTCTCCCCAATCGGATGTTTCTTAGGCCATGTTTAGAGATGGTGACACAAATGTATCAGATGGTAACACAATTGTCAAGTTGATTTATCTTATCTGGAAGAGCAAATAAGGAACACCACAGGAAACACTCTCTTCCTGAGAACACAAGGAAAGGCTCACATGTACTTTTCCCAATATCTCCCTGGGTCAACATTTCCATAATTTCCAACACCAATTACCACTAATTTGTCACAAAGACAATCATAACATCATGCCAACCTGCATGTTTTGATTATAACAATGTCGAATGAAGACCTTCATACTACAAATCCAAACCAAAGACCTTTTTTTGGCGTTCAAACATGGCAGCAACCATTCCGGAGTGATGCCTAAAGCAAGTTACAGTTCAGAATACGTCTATGAGGAAATTCATAGATTAATCTGCTGTGAGGGATTCTGGAAGTAAGCTGAAATCAAAAACGAGCGGATGTTCACACATTCCAGCAGTCTGAGAGGAAGGGGGTGGCACACCAAATCTTTCTGAACAGGAAGGAGCTACAGGATGAATCTATTCTGTTGCCTCATTCTTGCAGGGCACCAGTGCTGTCCATACAATTTTGTCTGATGATTAAATGTTATGCAGATTATTGTGAATAACAATCCAAATTTGTTAATGTCAGTTTATACACATATTTTTTTAAAGAAATTTTTGGCCCTTTCATGCATTTAGATCAGACAGGAAAGTACGGGGCGGAGAGAGGGGAAAGGGATCGGCAAAGGACCTCGAGTCGGGAATAGAACTCAGGTCACCGGAGGTGCATCTGCACTAAATGTTGACGCCCATGAGGTCATCAACTCTGACAGCTTATACACATGATTAAAAAGTTGTTTATTCACAATGAACTTGGAAACATCAATAAATTGCTTGATATAATCTTAGACATGTTTGTACACAAATGTAAAATTACTCTAAATGATATAAATATATGCAGCACATATAATTATGTCATTCTAATGCTGATTTGAAAGAAAAATAAAATGTACATGTCATGACATTTCAAGTGTTCACTTACTTGACTGGCAATATGGGATTTGGAATTTATGTGTACAACGATTAAATCAAATAATCACGATGAGGCGATTACGAAATAATCCTGACAAATCTACAGAGCACACCACAAACAAACTAGTCAAAGCAAATCAACGCAGTCAGAGCAAGAGAAAAAATATTTCAAAGTACACTCTAGTCTCTAGACTTTAATAAACACACACAACAAGACAAAATACGCAAAACGTCACACAGTACTACAAATGTACTGCACTGTGGCTCTCTATGGAGAGACAAACAGTTTAAAATAAAAATTGTTTAAAAATCAAAAATGTGCAGCTTATATGTCTGTTAAAGCTCTTATACAGTATGTGTTAAAACTAAGTAACAATTCAAAATCATTGTGTGCGGTTATCAACAGCAAAACATGATAAAAACAACAAGAAAATTCCTTTAAGGAGATTTACTCAAAATAATCACACAGACATCAAGCAGTCCTGAACATTACTGAGATGAATGCATTATGTAAAAATGTTCCCACATGAGATAATTTAAGGTTATGGCAAGCAATTCCAAAAATGTATGCTGGATGCCAGCTCAGGTCCCACTCAGACTCCCCAAGAATGCCAAACTTAGAAAACCTGCAATGTATACAACATATCCTTATATGACAATTCCTGTTAGATGTCTTAATTATTTGCATCTCCACAGGAAGGCCTTTGTTTTTGTGCTACTGTTTTACTATGGAACAGAATCCTCTTATATGCCTTCTCCAGTAATCCAAAATACGTTGATTATTTAAAAATACATTGTTTTAAATTCAACCTTTTGGTTGATGGCTAAGTGTGCAACAGATGTGTCAAATCAATGCACATGCATACAAAAATGAAATAAATGAGTTGGAGGTCATTTCTCAGCATTTAGCTGAGATATGTCATTCAGAGGGAGCCAATGCAGGCGGAGGAACGCATACGCAGTCCGTTCTAGTTAAACCAGCTGAGAGGTATGCTGACTGCTGAAAAATACAGCCCAATATCATTGGTGGGTGGTAGGGACAACAGAACATGTGTATGTGTCTAAAACATCCGTAGACAGCGGCAATATATACACAAAAGACATCTTTCATAACACAGTCTGTGGGCAGACAGCTATTGACAGTCAAATAAACGGCACAAAGGCATCATTCGCGATCCTCTGATATCAAACTATCAGTTTTAGCTGGAGCTCAAGCAGCGAGTTCAATGTTTCATATCACTTAAATGATAACAATTTTATTTGATTTGAAGGCCTATAGAAACAGGCTGCCACTGGCTCAACAACATGCTCTGTAACTTGCTTAATTGGCCTAGAAAATCAAATGGTTCATCATAAAACTGCTGTGCAAATCAATCTAACAGCAAGCTCTTACTCAATTTAATAGGGACGTCTCCCTTGAAGCAGAAATGGCTAATCTGAATAGGACATTTTTTCTGTTTTATACTGCCTGAAGATTATGAAAGGCACTTGAAGATCAAAGTGGCAACCTGTCAAATGAAATAATAGGAAAGACCTAGTCATACCTTACCAGCACTGGTTCTAATAACACAGCCCTAACACACACACACGCACAAACGCACACACACACTCTTGCTGCATAAAATTGAAATTCACCTTTTTCTTTACACATAGATTCTATTGATCTTACTATGAAAGATTAATCCAAGGATGTGTTGTGTTTTCAATAAAAAAAAAAAAAAAACTGAGCTTGTAGCGTTTAATCAGAATGTCTTAACCTGAACTTCTAGTAAAACATCAGACTTCTCTCTGGTGACATATGCAAACATTTAATTCGCTTAGCGTCCTGCTAAACCTCTAGGATAAATTAAAGTGATAGTTCACCCAAAAATTCTGTCATTAATTACTCATCCTCATGTCGTTCCAAACCTGTAAAACCTTCGCTCATCGTCAGAACACAAATTAAGATATTTTTGATGAAATCTGAGAGCTCTCTGACCCTCCATAGACAGCAATACAACTACCACGTTAAAGGCCTAGAAAGGTAGTAAGGACATTGTTAAAATAGTCCATGTGACATCAGTGGTTCAACCTTAATGTTGTGAAACTATGAGAATACATTTTGTGCGCAAAGAAAACAAAAATAACGACTTTATTCAATAATTTCTTCTCTTCCGTGTCAGTCTGCAAAGCGCGTTCGAGAGTACCAAGACATGGTTTAGAGTGACATGAGGGTGAGCAAAGGGATGGCTCACCCAAAATGAAACTTCTGTCATTAATTAAAGTATGTCATACAGGATTATAACAACTTCAGGGTGAGCAAACAACAGAAATAAAATTGTGGTGGACTGTATCTATCCATAGTCACTGTCAAATATAACAGCACAATTTGTAGGCAACACCATACATCTGTATAATTTACATATTTCGGCGTTAATCAGCCTCTTTCAATAATAATTCTTCACAAAGCTAAAACTGACCACAAACTATGGATTTATACAGAAGGGCCGTGTGGAGACGGTGATATTTATTTACTCCTGCTGCTCTCAGAAGTGAGTAATGTCCTTTCAAGAGGACAAACCCCTGGAACGGGCCTTAATCTCCTCGCCACTGAAGTTTTGAGTTTGAGAGATGTGTCATTTCAACCGGGGAAGGGAAGGAGGATATAATCTTTTTTGCATGACCTGCCAACTTTGAACAAAGTGCTTCCCCGGCTCCTAAATCAGATTTTTCACATGCGACTGAAGGCAAACTATGTTTTAATCCAGAAACAATGTCATTTGTTTACCACAGGAACAAGGGATGCTTACAGATCTGTGAAAACACCTGTCAAAAATCAGTGCTCACCTTCACGGCCACAGTACCTGCCACTGTGTCAAGTGACAACTTTCTTTAGCTGCTGATTGGACTGAGACGATGACACAGCATAACATGTCAGAGTGACTTTGAACATGTCAGCACAAAAAAGCTTAGAACCCAAGCGACATGTTTACATAACAGTGCTGCAGGACATGAACTCACACACACACACAGACACACACACACAAACGCCCCGATCCATTAATCTCATTCTCAAACTGTGCTGCCGGATCCAATATCAAGTGTGTACCGTATATAAAAAAGATTAACTGGTCGTGTAAAATTTCCATCCCTCGATCACCTCTAACTTTCTGAACACCCGCTGCAGTATGTCCTGAGATAAACACAGGGTGTCCTAGACCACACTTCTACACTAATGCACGTGACTCATAACCTGTATTATGTTGACAGTATGTGCATATTGTGCAAAGGTGACAACAAACGTTCAGAGCAGGGTACTTTGTGAAGGTGAATGAAGGATTATGCTCTGAACAGAACGCGAGTCCTAGTTCGGTTGCATCACTAAGGCTTCAGAATGGAAAGGAAACATGCCTTCATTTGGTATTAAAGCAAGCCAAGGAAGTGTTATTGGTGGATTCATTTTATTTAAAGTAAACATGAAATCAGTTATAGATTCCTGTTCTTATTCCAAAGACAAAAATAAAAATGTCTTCAATGTAATAACTTCATCTGCAATGGCTTTATTTTTGGCTAGCATCACAAAGGCAAGGAAAATATTGTTAACCACCACTAAATTGTTATTTGAGCATTGTTTTAGGCTAACGTTGAACGAAAAAAATGCGATGCTCATGCTGTGAGACAATTAAAAAAAACAGTGAGAAATGATGCCACAATAATAGACATGGCATTGGATCCATATGCTAATGTAAAAAAAATACAAAATAGCACAAAGTCACACCTAAAATGCTTTAGATGAGCAAAATAAGCAAATTCACACCCATAATGTAGTTATATTTACTGAATGCATTGCAACAACATGACAAATTTGAACAGACTGAAGAAACGAATTTGCAATTCAGGTGCGCGATGTCTTGAGCGTTCGATACATGTTACAAATCTAGTTTATACACATCTGAATTCATGACAATCTGAGAGATTAGATGTTTTATTTTTCCAAAACGACAACATCTATAAACGGATACACTGCCTTTCCATGTCAAAATGCTTTGAAAACCAGCTAAAGAGACCGTAAAACGGGCGAAGAAAAAACACAAATATTTAAATCTCAGAAGCGTTATCATCTGCAAACACGAAAACACAGAAAAAAATATGCTGTCCCCTTGGCAGAACAGCAGCTGGAGGTTTAAGGCTGCTAGTGCCCAGCACTGCTTTTATTCGTCCCTGACATTAAAGCCGCCATTCCATTCCTTACCTTCTCCGGTTGTCATAGAGCAAGCGTCTCTTCAATTCACACAGAGATGGCAAATACAACAAAGCTCCAGCTTTTTTACAGTCTCTCTCTCGGGTCTCCGCCTCTCCCTCCCTTTCCCTTCCTGCTGCTGTGGTCTTGTGACTTCACTAAAGACAAAAGCCACCCAACTCTTTTAAATAAAGGACGTAGACAGCATTTCCCCTGTAAAAACTGAATGTGATGTACAAACAGTTGATCTGGGGCCATTTGCTTGTCATTTACTTTGCTGTCCCTTAATCTTTATGCTCAAAGAAATTGAAACATCTTCCTTATACCAACTAAAGTCTTGACACAGGAAAGAGACTCCGGGTACTGTGGCCCTCACACAACAGATTTACCTAAAATATTAGCAGTGCAAATGAAAGACATTTCCTATCATATAATGCTATTAATATTTGTGCAGAGACAGCACTTATTAAAAAAAGGAGCTGGGCTGCAAGTGCTGCATCTACACGAAAGTGGCAGAGTCATTTATAGATAATGAATAATTATTTCCATATAATTTACCAACTCTAACTCTAGACTAACTCGCCAGCAAAATATATTGTAACTACTATATGTAAAATCACAGCTCCAGAGCATCAGTCTGAGGTAGGAAAAAGGAAAAATATCCACCAAAATACATTAAAAAAAATAAAATAAAAATCTTTTGGTAATCAGACAGTAACCAACATTACTTGGAAATCTCTGATTAAGGCTTCTCATTACAGTGTATCTAAATCAGTGTCTGCCAATAACACACTCAGACCATTGGTTATCACTTGTAAAACTCTCACAGTTCCAATACGGCAACAAGATTCATGACAAATTACTTTATATGGAGCAGTGCGAACCAAAGATCACATCAAATCTTTTCAATTTCAAAATCAGCATGACATTATTCTATTAAATAAATCAAAATTCAGAAAAAGAAGACAAAGTAAGTCTCTTTGAATCTAAAGTCAGAGAAACATACAAAAGTGAAAGCACTGCAGCATAAAACATGAAGAGTTCATTCTCTCTCTCCCACTCTCGCTCGATTTTCCTCTCTTTCATGCGTAATTCTAAAGCTGACCTTCACCCTAAAAATGATGACAGATTCATGTTTAATCTCAATACATTACCTCTGCCTGATTTCACTGACAGTTCAACCAGATTTACAAAGAAAACAAAGTCGAAGAGGCGATCACCCAAATAAACAGACATTTCATTTTCAGTGAAATGACAAAAAATCCTTATGCCAGAGATGCTGCTTTCAACCACCCACTGAAATGCAAAATGAGTCCAAATCCTGCAATATAATGTGCACAGGGCCGCAGGGGAGAACAGGAGGAGGAGGTGGAAGAGAGGGGGACTCAGACCTCCCTAATTCTGTATTTCAAACAAACATGTTTCATAGCCTCTATTACTTATAGATCTGCAACTGTTGTTATTCAACTAAAGGGTTCATCTGACAAAAAAAATAAATAAAAATCCCTGCCCTAAGACATCATCATAAAATTCAAAGAGAAAACAGTTTCAAAACCTAGAGAGCTGCCTACGTAGACAACATTTTATATCATTACAGACATGCTTCTGACATGAAATGTAGTTAGATATCTTAGTTTGGACTAAAGTAGCATCACATGTATCCTTCACAGAAAAGGCAATCCCATAATGCACCATGATAAGCTCAGTAAATAAAATCCATCCAAGATGGTGGATGATGCAAGAGAAATGTTGATTATAAATATAATTCATCAATCCCCAAAAGTATAGATTAAAATAGTAGTTCAGTCTAATTTAAAAAATCCACAATATGGTGTCTCTGTAGACTGTTTCAAATGGGTCACTTATGAGGTTAGGATAATGTAGACAGTAAGTTTTGGAATACAGCCAGGGTAAACATCCAAGCTATGATGTTTAAAAGCCTGTTTGGACACATGAATTATTGGAATTTCTAAATATATAAATCCTACCTGAACCTGAGGAGAGGATCATGTTCCCAGATCTTTGGACTTCATCAAATCTGCTGAAAATTACATTCAA
>JAUZSZ010000104.1:24818338-24832315 GCA_034780575.1 Labeobarbus marequensis | reverse complement strand
AAATTTTCAACAACTTTTCACATCATATCTTTTTGCACCAAATAGTATCGATAACAGTATCGATAAGTACCGGTATCAATAAGCAGTATCGGTATTGATAAAATGTAAATGATACCCATCCCTACACAAGAGACGTTCATTTTTGCTAATTTTTATAAAATGTGCCAATAATTCTAGCATTCCCTATAATTGCTTTATATCTCACTAATCAGCATAGAAAAACCTGCACAGAATTAATGAAATATGGAACTTTTTGATACACAAATTTACTATTACTACACTTGTAGCTCAATATATCACATAATGAAAATTTATTTTTTATTTCTATAAAGTAGGCTAATCTAAAAACATTTTGTATTATGGCAAAATCAAAATCTCTTTTGATGATCTCAATAATATGATGCATTCCACATATTAGGGAATAAATAGGCATAATCTCTCAACATTAATGATTAAACTTGTTCTGGACTAGTTAAATTAAAGTTATTCAACTAGTTAAATGCAACTTGTTAA
Organism: Labeobarbus marequensis; assembly: GCA_034780575.1. Classification (NCBI taxonomy): domain Eukaryota; kingdom Metazoa; phylum Chordata; class Actinopteri; order Cypriniformes; family Cyprinidae; genus Labeobarbus; species Labeobarbus marequensis. The sequence continues at coordinate 24,831,802 of JAUZSZ010000104.1, read as the reverse complement.
ACCCCTCTTTGAATTGCAATACAATAAAATACCTGTTATTCCATTTCCAATTCACATTTCCAGTTGCGTGTGGCCAATTCAATACAAATTCATCATGAACTGAATGAGAATTTTTAAAATTCTGAATTTTGCCCAACCCTGGTCCCCTGGTTAAAAGTGACTTTCATTACACCACAGTAAATAATAGACTCACTAATTTTAAAAACGGGCAGGACGCTTGAGTTAAGATGAATAGACAATTGATTTATAGGCAACATCTAGAGGCTTAGTGCTACATGTACTTGCCAAAACAAATTAATCTAGATCCTGCATGGTAAAAGAGTGTTGACAGCATTTTGTCCTTCACTGGCTAAACAGGTCCTTTGGATTGAAAGTCTAGACAGCAAACATGTCAGTACATGATTTACTCTTTTATGAAGCACAAAAGCATTTATTAATCAGTTTTAAGCTCTACAACAACACCATTAGAACAGAAATAACCACAATCGCTTCTCATTCAGATTAACCTATCACTTATCAGAAATATGAAGAAATGAGTACAACCAACAGGACAAAAACTTTCTATAGTGTACAAACCACAAAGTGGTGAATTAAAAAGAATATGCAACTTCTGGATGAGTCAGATAATCAATTCTGTTTTACTATGGTGAAGCCAGGGCTGTCAAGCAAGGCTGTCAAAGCTTGTAGAGTAACCGAGTCAGCATTACTTCAAAGGCCAAACTGTTTTCTGATACGGACATATCACACGTGAAAAGCCAACCTCACCCAAACCCTACCCGAATACTTTCCACATTACTCCCAACATCAATTTCTGTCTCTGTCAAGGCTGGTGCTCGTGAATAAAATGCGGCGTGAGCAATTTCATTTGTTCTCAGGCAGTTGCAAGTGAGTACTTACTGACATCCAGCAAAACCTGACACTGAAAAACACTTTCCTGAAATAACGCTCCTAGCATTATTAAGAAAACTATTAGGGTTGGGTGATCTCAAACAATCATAATATATTCACAATGATTTTGCTGACAACATTAAATGAAGAAACGTTGTGAATATTGCAATGATTTTCATGCACTTTTTATTTGGCCGTTAAGTTACTATAACACTAGTTGTGCAAAACAAATGTTTAATTAGCATCTCTGATTGAAACCTGACTAGCAAAATACTATTTGTTACACTTTATGCATTATTGATCAGTTCAAACAGCTACAATGAATCAATTCAAAACTGATTCAGCAATTAATCTGCATCACCACTAAAAAAATGTCAGATTTTTTAACATTTTTGTTAAACATATATGCAAAAACACTGCTATTTATTACTCTGTTTGGTCTATATATAAATAAAAACTGTTAACTTGGATTAATTTAACGGAAAACATGCTTTTATTACTTTTAACTGGGGTTTCATTTACTTTTTTTTTTTTTTTTTTTTACATTTGCAATTTGAATGTACCTTGAATCATTTTAATCTACTTTTTATAGTGTCTGTTTGGTTGAAATGAAGGTTTCTCTGAGTAGGAAAAAATAATTAAGAAAATACAGATAAATATTAAATTACATCAGTAGATAAATATTGAATTACATCAAAAGGCTGATAAAGAAAGACAACATTTCAGATATCATCCAGTCATAATGGCTGTAATGAAATATTATCAATTCATGGTCACACATATCACACAGCAACTGGCTGAAACATGAGAGTTTATGAGAGAATCATCCTTCAGATGGGTTCATATGAGGTCGTTCAAGAAAAATGTGATTCCAGTGATGTTAAATCTACCGTTCAAATCACAAGACTGCAAAACCTTGAGCTGACCTGCGACCTTCGGCAGTAGGCTTCTCACAAGAAGAATTCACACTACATTCATGATGTCACAGTATTAAAATGTATACAAAAAGACAGCAGAGCTGAGCTTCATGATGCTAACCGCTTGACATAATTGCTACTCTATGTTTACAAGATGCTCATGGAAGTGACATCAAAGATAAACAAGCTCTGAACATTGTCAAAATAATACACCACAATCAACAAAACCTACGCAGAACAAAACAAAAAAAAAAACAAACAAACAAAAAAAAAAAACAGATGGGCAGCTCTGACTCAGCACTGCAATGCTATAAGGTCAAGGAGAAATATTTGAAATACAAATCTCGTGGTTGCTTCTTAAGAGGATTTTTGGCATGATTCCCATTAAACACTTTTTCTTCATTAATTGCCAGTGTAAGAGTTTGATATTCTAGGACTAGAAACCAGTAACTGAGTATAAGCCATCTTATTTCACCCTACAGCCTTCTTAAATGTCTACTGTAGACGGCTTTCAACATAAGACGCCTATTGCATAAATAATCATGTATAAAAATAATAATAGGATTATGGTTAGTCATGTAATTTAATCTTGGCCTGAATTCTTCGAGCACAAGACCAGAACAAAAATGAATATCAACAATTAGCCTATACACCTTTAAAGGCCCAGTTCACCAAATAAGTATGTTTTTTCTGATCTTCACTTCAATCCAAAAGGATGTCCTTTCTTCCATGAGGAACTATGAAAACCTTTTTGCATTAGATGTAACTACACAGAAAACAACTTCATAGACATTTAACTAAACTATCATTTTGTGTTCAACAGAAGTAAGTCATACAGGTTTGGAACAACATGAGGGTGAATAAGTGATGATCAAATTTCCATTTCTGGGTGAATGAATGCTTCAATCATCATCGAAAGACATAGACACAAAGTGAAGTCTCTCATTGTGTCTGATCTTGAAATATGTCAACATGAAGGGCTGTAAATATTCCAGTGACCTCAAAAGCCAGCTCTGTTTCGCTCAAGGGATCGATTCAGGCCGTCAATTCTATGCCAGACAACTGCCTGAAGGAGAATTCCAAAAGAAAAGCCCTTGCTTTATAACCCATAATACCCAATACAATTGAAACACCACCCTGCACCCTTTACTGCCATCAAACCTGCAGACATTTACATTTAAGCATCTAAATGTTATAAAAAAGCCTCTTACCTTGAAGTTGCTGGAGTTAACCCAAGAGGTGGCGATACCGTCCACCATTTTATCCAGCGCAGTCTGGTCACTCTCCAGGTCGTGACACTTGTCAGCATCTGTGATGTAGTTGATGAGCTCCGGACCCATCTGCAACCTGCGGGCCACATCTTTCTGTAGAACCTGGGTCAGACAGTACTCCATATTGGACTCCATGGCCTATGATGTCCTGCCACCACCCGTGTGGCAGTGGAGAGGAAAAATGAAATAAAAAAATAGGCCTTTAGCGTGTGCAATCCAGGCAAACAAGAGCACAAGCTTATTGATATCCTGTGTTGATGAACACTATGAGTGCCACAGGCTGGCAAGAAGCTGAGCGGTAGGGATGTCGACTCAGGAATGCAAACGATGCACCATATGTGACTAGACAACAGCTGATGAGGACTGCGAATTCTCCTTTTTGTCCCTTTAGGAGGCAGCCAAACCACTAGCAGCGGCAGAAGCGCTCTTGGTTGCAGTGGAGCAGCAGGAGTTGTGGTAACTAGAGCAGGAAAGAGAGGGTCCGGAGGAGCATTGCTTCATAATTCAGAGGTCCTCCCTGCTCAGGATGAGAAAAGAGAGTTGTTAGCCGTGTACTACCTATGGATATCAAATGCCAGAGCAGCTGGACCTGCATTTTTGTCAGCCTCAGATCAACAGCCACTTATGAGAAAAGCAGAAAAGCCCTTTGATGGTGACATAACTCAAAGTCCGGCTTGCATTCTCTTAACCATTTATTTGCTGACCACATATCAGCTGCACGGCTTTGTGGGATACAGCAAGAGAGGAATTCCACTCATATTAAAGTCAAGGGGTAGTTCACCCTAAAATGAAATTAACTCGTCTTTGTCATTTTAAACCCAGTTAATGTTAAACAAAAAGGAAAAACACCATAAAAGCACCACAACAGCAGTCTATACAACTACTAAAGGTCCTGACTGTGTTTCACAGGAGTAATGCCATCACTATGATACTTGCCTCCCAACTACATTGAGACAAAAATCTGCTAAGGCATCATGGGAATAATCTAGCTGCAATCACATTTGGTCACTGCAAAGTGTATTACTCTGATAAGCAGATTACCTGATGCCCAGACTCCAATTTTTCTGAAAGACTTCATGAAATGAGCAAAAGATACACTGTACATAGATCAAAGCAGTACACTGAAAATGATGAATGTACTGGTTACTGAAGTACATTGTGTGTGTGTGTGTGTGTGTGTGTGTGTACAGTGGAGTACAAAATGAAAGGCTGATACTTAAAATACCAGTTTCAGGATCCCAAAATAATGTAAAATAAATACAATAATGCTAATAATAAATACACTTAAAAATGAAGAAAATTTTAAAAGTAAAATAAATAAGAAATATTTAAGATAAATAAAATGTAAAATAAAATGGATCATTAGGTTTTGCACAAACTAGCTCATGCAGCTCATCTAAACAGATATAAACAAATGTAAACAAATCTAAAAAAAAAATCTCACATTTGAATTCAACTTTTCCCATGCAAATTTTTATGCAGATAATATCATGATAAATAGTTAGAAAAATGCAAAATAGAAGAAAGATTTACTGGTGACCTCAGACATTTGGTCCTCCCTGTGTTTGTGTTTTCTGTCTTCACTGTCACAAGCGGTTTTGTTTTTGCTTAGTGTACATTACAAGTCTGTGCCTGTACTTCACGTAACTAAGCTACACAATGCTGGAAGGAGACCTTGACTAGTGTCCTAATTCTCCACAGATCAGAATCACAGGAGTTCATCGTTTATGAACTGTGAAGTCACCTTAATGTCAAATACACACACACACACACACACACACATTACATGCTAATTCAATGATGTCATGCATGATTTACCTGTTCTTCCCTCAAACCACAAATCACAGGCCTCCAATTACAGATTAATTCATCTCTTTAGCACACGTCAGTCGTTTTTAAAACTAGATAACTAGTAAATAAAGTATCCCTGCTGTACACAAGCTAAAACGATCATGCAATAACCTAAATACTAACCAGTACTGGGTGGAAATCTGATTATAACTCAAAGCTGAATCAACGAGTGTATATACAGTACAGAATTGATGTACTACATAAAGAAAAAAATCAAAACAAGTAGACTCACTTCAAGTGAATGACAGGTCCCACATGTGCATCATTGTAAACATATTTACATTGACGCTCACGTAGTATCTGTCACTCACCCTAAATGAGATGCTTTACTCCGGAGTCCAGGCTTTAAAAGACCTTATTGTCTTTTATATACGTTAACAATTCAAATATCAAGCCCCTTATGATGAAATCCATATCATTATTTAATTACCAACTGTTTTCAGATCATATCTGGATGAATTTGTTTCTTTTTCATTGATCATCTAGCCGGTTATGCTAGCTCTCACTAGCCGACCGAATAAAGTGTAAAAACTCCGGCGATATACACCAAACCGGTACATGTAAACGACAAGCTTGGTTGAAATAATAGGTTATATACTCACTCTGCCGAATCTAGCGGTGGTTTCTGTGTGAAATGACACGGGTTGGGTTATTAAAGGTAAACGAGGTTTGTCTCTCTAGCGCTGCTCGTGTAGACACAATGATGGAGCTGGAATGCGCATGCGCAAAACGCCTCTGCTCTATTACTGATTTAATGTAAAATCCGCTTACAGATTTGATACAAACGTTGCGCCATGACAAACATGTTTCAATTTATGGCATTATGACTGCTAGCCATAACGGTTACCTTGTACCCCTTTATAATGTATGTACAGTATGCGAGTCATTTCTCCATCTATAAGCACCTTTACCTTTGTAATTACCAATATTTGCTCTTATATTTTGCAGGTTTTTCCAAACAGTAGCCAACAGATATTTTGTTTACACCCGCATAATAGAAATCCTCTGGTTTCCTTCTGTCTCGCTGCCACATGGTCATTTTTCCTTGTGTAGCTAAAACAATAAACCATTATGGCATGCTATTTTAACATTGATTCCTAAAAACATCTATTATTCGATTTTAAGTGCCTGCAAGTAATCCAATAACCAGCAGAATCTTTTTTCCCTAACTAGCTAACAGACACTAGTTACTAGAAATTACTCAAATATGTATTTAAATTGTATCTGGTAAACATTTTATCTTCTTTCCCTATAATTTTACCTATACAGAAATCAATCATATGATTAGTCATTACAAAAGACAAAGCAATTGAAACTATATATAAAAGAAAGGTTCAACTGTTTGGGGGGGGATCTCAATTTGCCATTACTAACAGAATAGCTGGGATAATGACTAACAGCAAAATAATACAAAAGTATTTCAGACTATTTAAGTAAATGCAAATCACTGTTTAAACGACTGTGAATAAGTAATGAAACAGAATAATATATTAATTATATTGGTTCATTTATAGCAATTATAATATGTGCTAGTAACACAAACAGATATTTATAAATATTAAGGAACAAATGTTTAAATGGCTTGCCATATCATTAAACTCACAAAACGACTCCTGGCTCCATCTAGTGGTCACTCTGATATAAGCATTTCCATTAATCTCCATTTCTTCCATAACACCCCTCAACTTACATGTAAGCATCTTCATAGTGACAATTTAGACAAAAAAATTGTTTACTCAAAATAGCTTTAAAAAGCAATAAAGAAATTTATTTGATCCCCTTTTGTGGGTTAAGCACGTTTTACCAATATGTTTGAAGATAGTACTTTACAGAATACATAACACCAAAATAATGTGTCAGAAATACATCCATCACACCATTTAATTTTCAAATGAAGAATATATATTGTGTATTACACATTCAATCGGATTTTAGCAACCTCTGGGAGACCACATTGTACGCCACAAAGGTAATCGGTACATCTGCATAAAACACCTCAAAACAGATGCCTGATAATCAGGATAATGTTTGTGATCCTCTTCTCCAGCCACAGGGGAGGACTGATCTTATCACATACAAATGGTTCAAACAGTGAGTCCAGTGTCCCATCTAAAACAGGGACTGAAGTCTTTTTTATTAGTCATTAAATTCTCCTTTTAAGTCGTATGCTCCTCTTTAAACTCCTCCTCTTCATCAGACTCTTCCACGCTATCTTCCACATCCTCGCTGTTTTCTGGAACGGATTTGGCTTTGATGACTATTTCGTCATCAACATCATCGTCCTCAACTCTGATCGACTTCCTCCTCTCCAAAACTGATGGGGTGCACACTGGAGTGACATCCTAAATGCAAATAAATTGTCTTTTAAACACTAGTAGCATAATACTACATATGCTAGTCATTTTCTACAGTAATTGTTGGCACATGGGTTTCATTGTGAGTCACAGTGACTGACAATAAGCTTAAAATGTACCAGTTTCTGTCGGCACAGTTATCTTACTTCAGTCAATGGGTACAACTGAGGTAATTTTCAGTCTGTGCCAAGCATATGCCCACAAAATCAGTGGAAAAAATGTATAAAAAATGAATTGAAATACTTAATCTTACCTCACTGCATACTGAATCATCGGCTTTGGATTGGGCTTTCTTAGCAGGAATCTGAGCTGCCTGAAAAAAGGGGAAAAGACAACATGGTCAAACTAAAATACAACACAAAGCATCTTAAAGGAATAGTTCACCCAAAAATAGACATTTGCTGAAAATGTGTTTGTTTCTCCTTTGGAACAGATTCACAGAAATTTAGCACTACATCCCTTGTTCACCAATGAAAGTGTTATTAGAGACTCATTTTTTACCAGAAGTCAATGATGGTCAAAATATGAGATACAACACCTTAATGAGGATTGTTACAAACATACAGCTTTTCAGTTAACTGAGATTAAGTGATGGACTGGAATCATAAGAATTATTGTTATTTTTATATCAGCTGTAACTCTCATTCTGACGGCACCCAATCTCCATTGGCGAACGAGTGATGTATTTCTAAATTTCTCCAAATCATTTCCTACATGTGTACTAACAAGGGTTAGTACATTTTCAGCACAAGTTCATTTTTGGCTCAACTACTCCTTTAAATGTTTTGATTAAAAAACACAGTACTTACAAATCCTGGGAAATCATAGTCAATGCCCTTTGCCGCCAGTCTCTTGCGTAGCTTAGACTCGTTGCTTAAAAGCTTTGAACCAAGTTTCTTCAGACCTTCTTCCGCATGCTTTTTGTTATAACGAACAACTGCAGGCTGCGTTGGCTTCTTGAAGACCAACCTGGATCCCACAAACAGCTTTACATGGACCTTCTCAGGTGGCATCACATGACCTATACAGGACAAAAAGTAATGCTTAGACAACATATGTAAGAAAATATACATGCAAAATCCTTTACACTCTTAACTCACACTTTATGAGCCGTTCTCCAATAAGGTAGTTGTTCATGGTCTCAGCCACAATCTTAGCCACCTCATCACACTCAAACTCAACAAATCCATAGCCTTTGCTCTTTCCAGTCTGTGAAAGATCAGAGTTTAATAATACTTGCATTAAAATCTTTAAAGCAAGGTATTATCCACTAGTATGACTCTTGTGCGTTTAGTGTTGGCATATTGGTTTTATTGCACAACAACAGAGTTGGCAATAAGCAAAACGTACCTTATTGCTGTCTGCACAATTATCTTATCCAAGGCAACAAATGCCAAAGATAATTTTCAGTTTGTGCCATTATTGTTATGTTAAACTGATAAATTATATGTACATACAAGCAAACATCCCAAATTCTAAAGTCATTTCTATTTGAAAATATTTGGAAGCCATCCCAACGGGATCAAAAATATTTTCTTTAAAAATCCTCTAAAAATCAAATAGGGCCTTATTGAGTTAACTGAGTCCAAGAGGATCTTATGTGTCTTTATGGAACTCCTATTAGAATTCTTAAATTAGCTTCAAACAATTATAGAAATTCCATCAGAATTCCTTTAGGATTTGTATTCAGCCACTTCATTAATACTTTTAATATTCAACATATGAATTGATTGTGTTATAAATACAGTGCTCTAACCCAACTGATTGTATACTACAAGAAAGTCATACCTTTTTACTCCTGGAAACTCTTATTCGTGTGACTCTGCCAAACTGCTGAAAGTAAGATTTTAACTGAGGTTCAAACAATCCTCGAGGCAGATGACCAACATAAAGCACTCCAGGAGAAAGCGACTGACCCTGAGGGAATATAATTAATATTACATTCAGTTCAAAATAATGAAATATGCAAGTCAACTAATGTTGAACAGAAATACGTCAAACAAAATTGAACAACGTGCAAGCTTTGTAGAACAAATAGGTTTCTTATATTCAAATAACCTAATTTTGGCTATTAAAGATAACTAAATATAATCATTTTTCAACGGGAAGATAAATGGTGGTTGGGCTAACCTCGAGTCATACCGTTTTAGGACGATTCTTTACTTGCTGAACCTTCTTCTGAAACTCTGCTTCCTCCTTTGGATTCAGAGCCAGTAGGTTCTTCGCCGGCTTCTCTGATGATTTACCTTCTGTCATGGTTAAACATAAGATTGATAAAATAAATATATCTATACGCCTCGGACCTAGTGTCGTGCTAACGTTACCTCTCCTAAAACCACGTTGTGCTGCGTTCAGGAAGCTGCTAAGGTTCAAGAAGACAATTCACAATAAAAGTCAACTACAAAATAAAAGTCCACGATATTTACCTTTTATTTTTATTCTTTGCTCTCATTGTTCTTATGATATATGTTGATAACATAGGTTGCTATTTTATAGTTATGGTTTAATTAATTCATATTTTTCATCTACTTAAATTAAAATATTAATACTAATACTACTAATAAAACTTTATTGTTTGGTTAAGTTTTGCCTGACTGGCAGTGTGGTTTTACATTTTATTTGCTTGTTCAGGCTATTAATTGTTTTACTAATTGCAAACAACAACAACAACAACAACAAAGCACTGATTTAAAATTTGAAAGAAAAAAAACATTATTAATACTAATTGTTGTCATTTAATTAAAATAAATTTAATAATAACTAAATCAGGTGCAGAATGAATAATTTTCAAGATAAATTTAAGGGATCATTTGCTGAATCCATATTAACAGAAATCCAGAGCAGGGTTGAGGATGAAGGGGGAGGAGGGTGGACCCCACACAGATGGTTTAAAAACGGGGCGGGGTTTTGAATGAGTGATAGGTTGAATCACTGATGTAAGTGTACTCACACATCGATCAGCAAAGGTGAGGGTGCAGCAGATTATCACCTGACATGGCAACTAAAATCATTTATTTTACTGTAAATGGAAGACCAGAACAAGCTGAGTTTCCCATTGACTGTCCTGCACAAGATGTTAAAGGTAAGGATATGATATATTTCTTTTAGCCTAACTAGAATTTTATAGGCTACTTTTTTATCAAATGTATACTATTGTTTTATTTTTAAAAAAATTCATTTTTGATGTGCACACAGAAATATAACACAAAGAATTGTTGTTTATTGAATTGAGATGAATGTTGAACTGCTGAACCAAGAATAAAAAATACAATTTATTAAAATGAACTTTAAATTACATTAACGTAATGTAAATTATTCAATATATAAAATATTCAGGTAAAAGGTTTTGTAAAAGCAGTCTTTAATTCGTGTATCAACATCAAATAGAATTTCTTATATGAAAGGGGTTTTTGTAATGACCAAATTGGTTCTCTGCCCTCATTAGCCTTTATTCTGCTGAAAACAAGCTTGAGGACTGTTCTCATTCTCAAGGGCACTGAAAACAGCCAGGCTTCTTTAATCAGATCCTCTCAATTACAGCGAGCCCGTATGAAGAGCTATTCTGTTGACCTGGATAGTTAATACAACATAACAGATGATCTCATATTTTAATCTTTTTTTTTGTTTTTGTTATAAGACTCCTGTCTCTAGAGAACTATCAGGCCGCTAATTAACTTTATATCTTCCATACTGACTCAATGTGCATGGGTGAGTTTGTAGTCACAGATTGTGAGTCAGAAACAAATAAACAGTCATACTTCAGTTAGACAGCTTGAGTCACAGGTGGTGCTGACAGTCAGTCAGTCTTCAAGTGCCAAGCAGTGCCCTAAAGGAAACATATGGCATTTTCAGCATTAATCACTCATATTAAAGTGCATTAATTACATGACTTGTGGAAGTTTCCATGTACCTCAGTTATAAAGATGAGAAATGTGATGATGAAGTATATCTGCAACATTAATATTAATGATTAATATTTGTGTGTGTGTGTGTTTGAATCACAGATCTTTTCCGAGCTGCAGCTGAGGCTGGACCTCATGACATCTTAAAACTCTATAATACTAAAGGCAATATCATTAATATTTCCCCACAACTGGCCCCGAATAGTCCACACTCCTGCTATAAACTGGAAGTGGTTGCTGCAGACTGTAACAGTGAGCTGTTAGGTATTCTCTACCTTAGCACTAGAGAGTTTGAACTACTGTATTGATAAACTTATGAATAAACATAATGTGATAGATGCCACACATAACCTCTATATTTGGATCATGTTGAACTCTATCTTTTAGATTCCGACCTGACCATTGCTCTGGGATTTGACCTCTCTTCTATGGAGAAAAGGTAAGGTTGGGACATATTTGAGTTATTTTACCCCAAAAACGAGTCAAATAAAATGATTTTTAAACAGGTTACAGAGCCTGGAGAAAAGAATCCTAACTGAAGCAGCAGAGACACCTGCCATTGTGTATGAGATGAAGAGACAGGTGGAGTCATTCAGAGAGAAACTGGAGGTATGAACGCTGAACTACTGCGTTTGAGATTTTGTTAAGGGAATTTGATGGATTCCATATATAGCTAAATATTTTCACTATTTTTAATATGGTAATATCTAAATCTTAATATTTTTAACACTTTAAGGGAAACAAGAATGCATTCAGTTGATCAAAGACATTTATAACGTTACAAAATTATATATATATATATATATATTTCTATAAAATGCTGTTCATTGACCTTTCTATTCATCAAAGAATGCTTTTTGTTTCTACAGAAATATTAAACCGCAAAAATTGTTTTCAGCATTGATAATAATAAGAACCATTATTAATAATTGAGCACCAAAGAGTAATAACTGACCACCAAATCTGCATTTTAGAATGATTTCTGAAGGATCATGTGACACTGAAGACTGGAGTAATGGCGCTAAAGTTTTAGCTTTGCCATCACAGGAATATATGACATTTTAAAATATATGAAAATAGAAAGTAGTCCTTTTACATCTGAATAATATTTTGCAATATTACAGTTTTTAAAAAGTGAAAGTGATGTGACATTTTACTGCATTTTAGTTCAAATAAATGCAGCCTTGGTGAGCATATACTTCTTTAAAAAAAAAATTTAAAAATCTTAATCATTCCAAACTTTTGGTTGGCGGTATTTATATGTAATATTTATTTTGTGTATTTTGTATTTCTTTCTTTTCTTTTTTTTCTGAAATTAAGGACTTTACTATCTCTATCAGTAAACAGAAGGACCGTTTACCAAGTATATGCCTATTTCTAGTCCTATAACATGATTTCTTTCTCTTTAGAGTGTTGAGCACCTGAGCTGGTTGGGACTGTTTAAAGACATGTCAGAAGGCACCCACAAGCCCTCCCCATTTTACCATAAAAGAACCCTGCGCAAGACCCGTGAAGAGTGTGAGCATGTCAGGGAAAAGTTTCTCCAAATGAGGTGACATTCTCAAACTTCATTTTTTAGAATCTAATGTGAAAATAAAATAAAATAATTGCTTCTGATTTATTTTCTCTAGTTCTCTGGAGGTTTCTGAAGAGGTGAGACAGTATCTTAAAACACCAACCTTTGATAACTGGTAAGTTTTTAACAAAACAAAGCATGCTAACAGAAATGCACATACATTTTCTTTTCCTTATGTTCACCATACAGACTAGTTTTGGCAATTCCATATAATTATTTAAGCCGGACATGACTCGTTTTTGTAAATAAATGGAAAAAGAGGAGTCTTCACAGTAGCTGCAGCCACATCAAAGTCATGCACCTGTCATACATGAATAGGAAATTGTTAGTGAAGCAAAGCACAGCACTTCTAAATTAAGCATAAAGAACATGGTGGAGATCAGGTCTTTCATCTACCCAAAGGGCCTCATATTAATTTCAATGGTCCTGCTTGAGGTTTACAAATCAAAAGCACTTTTTGTGAGCAAAGGGCTGGAGCTCCATGTTCATTAATGCAATAGACTTCCAAGTGGACTTGTTGAAACCAGGCTTCAGCTTCAGATTAATACAACAAGATATGATTCCGTCTAAGGGGTTAACAGGAAAATAAAGATTTTGTGCTGTTGTAGGCAATGGGAGGATGCTGAGATCATGGTGCTGCTCCAGGTGATGTACACAGATCTGGACTTCATCTCCACCTTCAACATTGAGCTGGACGTGCTGCAG
>JAUZSZ010000104.1:24486400-24496723 GCA_034780575.1 Labeobarbus marequensis | reverse complement strand
GCTCTCCAAACACCTACCTACGCTCTCGACAGTAGCTCGGCTCTTTGTGCGAGAATCCCAGATAAGTGTGAAATTGCGTTGTTACAGATGCCAACCTGCCCCGAAGCCATGAAAACTCTTTCTGATGTGTCCTTTTCCATGAATGGAGCTTTGATACATTATCAGATACATTCCAGAACACGCTTGAGGGATCGGCTTATCGACCGAGTCTGATTATCCTTTCTGTGCCGTTCGTAAGGCTAGCGAGGAGGACGGCCTCCCGGCGAATTTCCGGGCATGCTCATGCGTGAGACGAGCGACTTCGCTCTGTGATTGCCGTGACCCGCCCCTCACCCTCGTACCAAAAGGGTCCTTTATGAAGCTCTTATCCATTTTGCTCTGAATTCAGTCATTCCTCCATTAACCGTGCAGACCTCCATTCCCCTGCCTTCAGGGCCCCCTTTGTCCTTGTAGTGGCTCTGGTAGGGCATACTGGAGCAGGCATTAAAGAGATTTGGTGTGACTTAGGCTTTGAAGAATTAGACATGCTCAATGTAACTCTGACTGACCTGAGCCTAGATCTGGGGCATGGGGTGAACTGAGCTATAATTTTTGAAGCTGAGCTGATGGTTAGCCTTTTTAGGCCCTGTTTACATCAGGGGCATTTCCTTCCTTTCACGTGAGAGGAGGCAATGCCTCCATCACAATATGATTGTATACGACTGGTTATGATTGGTTCATGCCATAAATCCCGCCTCTTGTGTTCCTGCATGTTCTGTGTTCGCAAATCAGTCTGATTAAATCATTCAAAAATTAAAAATAAGTAAGTATAGTAAGTATAATTAAAAAAGTAAGTAAACACTTAGAAATAACCACTTTGGTATGTCAAAAAAACTAGAAATGACCTGAAAACATAGCCTGTAGGGAGTTTTTTAGCTTGGTGTAATCTAAAGTAAAACTGTGACCAGTATTTACCAAACTTGACTGATGATCCAAAAAATTCAAAAATAGTTAAAAGTTAACTATTAAAAAGAAAAGCTGAACATAAATTCACAAATAAAATTTATTGTGTGAATTGTTACTGCCTTGAGTTAATATTTTGGAATAAATTTATTTAACCAAGAAAATGTGACTAGGACATGAATTTACATTTGATTAAAAAAAAGAAAAACTGTGAGGACTTTGCCCCCTCATTACAAGATACCGCTCAAGACCACTGGTTCACATCTAGTAACCTTAAGTAATCTAGTAACCTACCTTAAGATGTGCTTTTATCGATCACAGGTGGACAACGGGAAATACAGGTGTAAATGGGGTCTAAAATGTTTTGAGCTTGTCCACTTTCAACCACTTCCAGACGAAAACACATTCAAACAGTCACAAAATTCACTTCCTCTCTGCCTTCTAACCTAATTCTTAAACTTTACGGGATGTGTTGTTGAAGCACACTCCCCAGATGGGATTTAAACTTTGCCATCCGAAATCATAATGTTTGAAGGTGAAACGTCACAAAAAACGCAGTGTTTTCTTGCACAACCCAGTTTTGTGGCTATCAGAGTAGGCTACAAATGAAAGCTGCTGCTCCCTGTATCATTTTCCATGGTCTCCTTTTGCATTCTCATGTAAATTGTGCGAGCTTGTTTTGCAGTATTAGATCAAAAGATCAGAAAAAGCCCATAAATACACTATAAACCCTGCCCTCAAAGACATCATGAAAGTGTACGAAAGAAACGGATTAATAAACAAGTGTAAACGGAAATGTATCTCCCTTGTCTACCTGTGATCCAATCATCCAAATGCATAGCAGGTGGAAACAGGGTTTTAGAGATGGCCTTATATGTGATTTGACTCCACTGAATCCCCAAAAGAGATTTTATTGAACACTTCCACAAACATACTAAGCATTTAAACTGTGAATGTTTTTTCATTTGTTTTCCATTTTCCTTCAATTGGACCTTTAAAATGATGTAAAGAGAAAATGACAAGTGTGAAACACTTACAATAGTTTTTGTCTTCCCAGAAACCCATTTAATTTAGAGACAATGAGCTGACGGTGTGCCATTTACTTTGCAGATCTCCTTTTGTATATTTATTCTAATTGAGAAACAGGTGTTTCTTAACCCTCCGCTGCCAATGAGACCTCCCAGGATCTGAGCTGGTGGGTGCCTAAATAGCTTTGTGTGCTCTACTGGCCCTCATCAGCACTCCTGCGGTGTTGGAGCTAATGACAAGGCAACCTTGGCATAATGCGCCACCTAAATGACTGATTTCTCATACATTTAGTATTTATGAGGACTTATGAGTGCACACAAGATGCTAAACCTGGAGAATATTATAAGAGGTAATCAACTTTGCCTGGACTAACAGAAATTACTGGAGACGTGAGACATGGCTTCACCTAAATTACTGCTAACGTTTTGATTTTTTTTTCTCGCCATCTGTTGTAAATATTTACATGAAGTACCTAGCAAGACTGGGACAAGTGTTTAGTTGTTTACGGTTGCTAAACAGCATTGTTACTTGCTGCATCAGTATAGAATTTGAATAATGTGATTAATATAATTAAATAACTAGTTTATAATGAATTTATATAATTGTAATGCATTGTTACATTGAAACAATACAATTAATAAATGCATATATGTTAATTTGATTAATATACAGTACATGCAGTATGTGTGTGTATATTTTACAGTGGCTTGAATGTGGCCTATCCCATCAAAATATAGAGTCAATACTAGCTATTTTAGCTTTCAGTTTCTAAACAAAAGAAGAAAACAGTCAAATGACATGACACGCATTGCATTTTTAAACTTTTTATTTTTCTGGATCAACGAAATATAGGCAGTAGCACATGTTTTTTTGTTGTTGTTGAATTTCGAGTTAGGAAGTGCAGAAAGTTGTGTGATTACGCTATGGGAGGCCTCGTGCTGTGAGGAGAGGTCTTAGCACAGGGGTGGTTGAGGGTTTACTGCTGCCAAAGCCGTATGACTTACAGCCAGAGAGATCAACACAGCTGGCAGCCCAACAGCCCATGTAATGTGGAAGACTCTCCTTTTAAGTTTGACTTTTGGAGGGATCGATATGTACTTATTGGATACATTTTTTGAAGAATATGACCCAGCTAACCAAGCTTATGACCCGCTCACAGGCCAAAAGATGGTGCAATAGGAGCTCAGTGTTGACAGGAGGAAGAGTGGAAATAAAGTAATTCATAAACCTATTCTTTTTTATTTGGGACCAATGGAAGGGAATGCTGGAATGCACTAGCCAATGTCCTTTTTATTGCTCTGCTTAGAGACCTGTTGCATCACAGTGATTTTACATGATTTAAATTTGTTTCCAGGTTCATTCTGCATTCTTTCTGCCATAGACTGATGTCATCCAATGATTTGTTAGTGCACATGAAAGATAATGGCATGAATGGTAGGGAATGATTCTTAGGAAGCACAACAATACCAGCAACAGCCATTATATTTAATTCAATTGTTTTTTTTGTTTTTTTTGTTGTTTTTTTTGCATCAAAATCCGCAATAAAAACAAGTAATCCACAAACTGTGCTTTGTGTGATGCAAGTAGCATTAATATTTCAATCTGTAGTCCCCTCAATGAAAAAGAGAGAAATATTATATAAGAAAAATACACAGAGAAATAAATTTTTATTATTATTATTTCAGAACAAATGGGAAATGACAATGAATTTAAACTCTAGCCCCTGCACGTACTATCAGCCCAGAAATCTTTCCTTCATTAGCAAAAGTTTTTTTTTTTTTTAAATATTTATCATGTTTAATATTTTTAAATTAATATATTAGTTTTTCTCGATTTGTTGAACTGTTACTGCAAAACTTTTCTCACAAATCCCTACATTTCTCAGTGCTTACACCATGTGGTCATTTAGAAAGCACTAGCATTCAATATTGTTCACTCAAGTCTCCACAGTTTGAGCTCAGTTACCACACAATTACCCAAGTGGAAACACTAGGAGTCAAAATTTATCACACACCAATCAGAATCTTCGATGGAGATAAGAGGGCCAAAGTTTTTCTCAGTGGCTTTGGTGCATTTCTCAGATCAGAAATGAAATTCTCAAAACTACTTGTTCAACCTCCAACCTCTGTCATCCAAACTGTTGTTATAGATTACATCAGGTAATACTAACAGAGTGAACTATTATATTGACAACATGACTAAGCATTTTGCCTATCTTGTTTCTGAACAATGACACAAGCACATAAAGCATGCAAGAGGATTTTACCCCCGCTGCCTGGCCAAGGCCAATATAGCCTGTGATGTTGAAGAGATTTTTTGGCCTGTCCCAGACCAAAGACGGGATGCTGGGGCAGAAGAATTATTTTTTGTTGTTGTTTGCTGTAATTGAGGAACAAAACATTTGGGGAGTACCCACTTGTTACTGGTGTTTATAGTATTGTTTTGAATTTATCTCATCAGTGTGTAAAATTGTATTGTAGTGTGTGTGTTTTTGAGTGTTTGTGTGTCATGTCTGAGAGCAAAGTTTGTTTGAGTTGTTTTGAGTGGAGAGCTTCATTTTGACCTGAATATAGGAAGTTTGGGGTATTGAGTTAGGAGTTATGATTCGTGTTTAGAGTTTCGCAAAAAAATGTGTTTAGGTAATCGAGAAAAACTGTAATTATATTTAATGTATATACATACACACATACAATACATACACATACATACATTATTGTTTGAGATCGGGGGGATTTTTAAAATGTTTTCAAAAGAAGCCTAGCTGCATTTAAATACAGTAAAATTACAGTAATATTGTAAAAAAGGTAATATTGCAAAATATTATTACATTTACTGAAACCATTACTCCAGTCTTCAGTGTCACATGATCCTTCAGAAATCATTCTGATAAGCTGATTTTGTGCTCAAAAATATTTTTTATATTGTCAGTGTTGAAAATGGTTGCACCGCGTAATATTTTTTGAAAATGTATACAAATTTGTTTTTCAGGATTCTTTAAAGAATAAAAAAATTCAAAACTGGATTTATTTTAAATATAGTTTTTTTTAATATCATAAATTACTTTCCTGTGACTTTTGATCAACTTCATGCATCCTTGCTGAATAAAAGTATTCAGCAATGATGTTTCTTTAAAAAAAACTTACTGATACAAAACTTTTTAATGGTAATACATTTATAATATTTAAATTGATGATTTAATAATTGATGATGGTTTTTCATGGGTTTGGTCTGGAGCAACAGCTCAGCGTTACTACTCTGCGTGTGCTCAGAGCTGATTATGTTCTGTTGTTCATCTTACTGTCAGATGGGCAGCGCAGGAGGCACATGAGAAACTGCTGTTGACGTTTTACAATCTACCTCCATCCAGGCACCAGGCTCGATTGTGCGATTCCCTCTCGCTGACAGATCTTGATGGCCCCGTCTGACATCACTGTCATTTGATGAGGTGTTAAATGAAGAAGCGGTGCTCATTAGGAGAGATCGTGTTTGCTCTTTGGCTATACCTGCTCTCTTGTCTCACAAGGGGCCTGTCTTGCCTGTAAGGTGGTGAACAAACCTGCTCTGTCTTTCGCAATTGTCCGACAGCGTTAACGACATGTTCATTAGTCGAGTCTGTTTCCATGGAAATATGCAGGGTAGCCTGCTGGGCACATGTTATCCTGGCTGATCCGGGTGCTATTGACAGAAGCACTGCGTTTGCATTCATTAGTCTAATCAAGGGAAGTTCCTTAAGCCAAGTGCACACGGTCTACAGATAATTGACCATCCACTCAGATTGTCCACTACTCCTGCGAAATGTGTCCCAGATGGGTATTTTATTTTCCCACACGCTAAAATAGCTAGACGGCCATAAAGTGCAATGGGCCATTTTGCAAGTATCCCAGAGGGAAGGAGTCTTGAGTGCTTTCTTTGGCTTGATCTTTCTTCTACCACTTTGGTGAGCACACCGCCTTCAGAAGTATTGCCAGCTCGGCCCACTCTCTAAGGCCAGTTTAGAAGTGCCACCAGCTGTTTTGAGCCTTAATTTGTTAGTGTAGGTGGCGCTTGTGCACGGGCATGTCCGTGTAGATCCTTAACGCCTTCGCTATTTGGCATTGGGACTAATTAGCTCACAGCTGTTGACTCACTGTTGGGTTGCACGTTGTTAACAACTGCTTTTGATCTTAACATGTGCTTGCTTGCGTGTGTGGATTTGCTTTTTATGTGTTGTTTTTTCCTTGTCTCTTGGGCTTAATGCAGCTGGTTCAGACTGACCTCTTTCCCATCACAGCAGCTGAGTAAAGCACATATCCCCAGCCACAAATTTCAGATCCCAAGCCAGAAGTGTGTAAATGACCTCCCTGAATCGATGTCTCTTCATAAATTGGTGTTGCTCTAGCATAATCTGGGATGAACATGTTCTTGATTCTGTCGAAATGAAAGGATGCACTTTTTCTAGTTCATGATAATGCCATCATTGGAAATGTGTATTTTATTAGTTTTTCCTCCTCCTGGCATTTAGAAATGATAGTATCCATTCTTCGTCCTTATTACTTTACTGAATAACACAAATAGCCATCACTGTTTTTGAGAATGAATTAAGTGTGATTTTGTGAATTTTGACTAAATATTGTGTAAAAATGCTAATAAATGGTCATTTTTTGTTATATTAATTCAGTATATTTATTCTTAATTAAGGAATATTATATATCTCTCATTATCTCAAAATTATTCACAATTAATCTGCCCTACCAACATCAGCATTAAAAAAAAAACTGTAACTAAAAAGTTTTTTCTTTCTCAAGGGTAATTATTTATGATATTTCCCAATTACATTACCTCTTCTGAACGTTAGTATGTACATGTGATTGGCAAGAGCAATAAATATGTAAATATTTTTGAGATTGAATTCTGTTTTAAGGTTGTTGTTTTTTTATTTTGAGTAAATATTGTGTTCAGAATATTACTACTAAAAATTGGTGAATGTAATGTTTTGAAATATTAATTCAGTATATTTTATTCTAGTTAAGGAATATTGTCTTAGTCCTAATTAAATTATTTATAATTCATCTGCTTCATAGATATCAACATCTGCCCACATTGGTCGACCACTGATAGCTATTTTATTTTAAAAACATTAAGGAGAATTCATCAGTGATGATTATGATATTACCCCGTTATCTCTTTCTGAGCATACACATTTGAAATATTAACATAAGGTCAAGTAGTCATTTTCCCATCAGATGTTCTGCCCTGTTTCTCATTTCTCCTGCTTACTAACTAGGCTAAAACCCTTCTTTTACACATGCGCCAATACACCCACCCAGCCATACTTTATTACATAACCCCTAATGAGCAGTCTTGACCCAAGTGCTACAGGATGCAAAAACGGATGTGTGTTTTCTGTAGCGTTTGCATTCTAGATAGTTGCCTTTGCACTTGCACATGCTCTGCTAAGATTTTAACCAACTTGACAAGTCAACAAGAATTTAATTCACTCTGTTGTGATCTTTTTCAGTCTAGAGATGTTATGTGTTGTGAATAGTGCTGTCTCATGCAGATGTTTGACTGTATAGCAAGCCAGTTGCCACGTTCATTTGCCTAATTAGTTACCCGCTGTTGCGAGAGGGATAATTGAGAAGGCATCATGGTAATTTGCAGCATAACCAAGCTAATAATTTATTATTGATTGCCTCATCCAAATGGTGAAACTGTAAATTAGCCCCTGGTGCATCTCAGTGGATTGCAAGAATTCACTCTTGTTTTTTAAACACTCAAATAATATTATGTGCCACAAGATTAACTTTGGCCCTGCATGAAAGATGGTGATATGTTGCCAGTTTCTCTCTGGCTATAAACTCATATATCAGGTCTACAGTGAAGTAGCATTAATGTTGTTGGTGCACAGCTTTTAACCACATTTGTCCACAGCATGCAATACTGGTGTGCTGATGTCCCTGAAATGGCTTCTTGGCTTCTAGTTTACCACAAAGTTTTAGTAGGTCAAACCAAGGGGTCAAAGTTTTTCTGGTTAGTCCAGTTAGCCCCTGCTGGTAGATGCTGTAACTACAAGATGATGCTTTTGCAAAGCATCTTTCAGCCATTCAATAGTTGCTGTGAGGTTAAGGATAAGTTTTTGTTTAGTTTTTTTGTTCTGTGTGTATACAGTATGCAGATGGTTTACTGTGGTGACCCTTAACAGGAGCAGCCAAAACTGACAATAGGCTTATATTGTATTATATTGTATTATATTATATTATATTACATTAGGTGTGATATAGATATAGTTTAAATTCACCTTCCCTTCTGAATTTGTTACCATAAGGAAAATTGGGCTTGTTTTTGCTAATGGGTTCCTTAAGGATACTAGATTCCAGCTTAGGGCAATGTGGGTGTTCAATTAAACCTTGCTCTCCTAGGTCCATAGGCTTGCTCGCTGAAGTGTGACACATTATGATTTGAGAAGTTAGCATATGACGCGGTATGTGAGGAGACTGACGGGCAGCTGAGTGCGGTGATTGAGGCAACTGCTGTGTGTTGTAATATGACTGCACTGGAGCTGCTCTGAATAGAGATGGAGATGTCATGCCTCACCTCTAGTAAGATCATCCATGATATTAAAACTCCTCCGCATATGAAGGAGACGGAAGTGCCTGGGCGCTTAAGGCGTTTTATGCAGATCAAGCTGGGCCACCACTTACTGCCAGAAACTTTTAACAACACCACCCACCACTTCTGCTTCCTACCCCAGTTTTCCTACCCCATCACAATTATTGCATGTGAAATTTGGATATATATTTTTTTTACCTCTGTATTATATTAATGTAATTGTTGTTATCCAGAGGCTGAAAGTTCTAGCTTGCTGCTTTTGAAGTGTTACATGTTTTTGTTGAGGTTTTCTGTGGGGTCCAATGTAATTGCCTCAATCATTCTATCTCTTTGCAATGCCTGCACTGCAACCGAATCACAAAACATTCATAGCTGAACTGTGCTGCACAAACTGTTCAGGCTGGACTGAAAAGATCAGGGACCTTGTTAAAAACACACTTCAGCCACTCTTTACAAAATGTTAGGATTGTGGAGAAGGATTTTGCAATGCCGCAGGTGCAAATACACAGCCAGGAACAGCACAACTTCTAAATTACTCATATTATTTGTTAGCAACTGGAATATTAGTAGATTTTTGTGGTGTAATTCTGCTGGGGAAAATTTTGTTTTTTTTGATGTTAGAATATGCACATTTGTAATCAGCCAGGCAAAAAAATTAAATTGCTAATATTTGACAATTTTCAGAAAATTTGTGATTTTTTTTATTTTATTTTCTGTATTCCGTTTTTTCTGTTTTGCGTAAATATTGTTTAAAAATAAATTTTATTTAGTATTAATTCAGTGTTATGAATTAAGGCATGTTCTTTGTGCCTCATTTTCCATTATTTCATTGAAAAGCTTGTAATATATTTAAATTGTAATTTATGTATTTGGCAGACACAAACTGAACCCATGACCTTTTGTTTGAGCTACAGAAATGCCTACAGTAATTTATCAGCATTATTTCTTTAATCAGCCCCCCTATTTTTTTTAGATATCAGTATTTCAAAACAAATAGAAAATTAGTTTTTATTTTTCATTGCCACTTTCTGTTCATATACATTTAAACTGTTGTCGTAAGGACAAATCACCTTTGCACTAAAGTCAACAATACTTTGACATAATCATAAAGAAGTGCAATATTGCCAAACTGTTCAACTCCTATGACAGTAAAGATGTGTGAAAAAATGGAAACCTTAAAGAAACAGCAACAAATAAACTTCGAAAAGTATGTTTACCATGAATCTTTTTCTCCCCTCTCAACAGGTGCATTCTAGAGGCCCACCTTGGCAGCTAGAGGAGAGGAGAGGTCGGCCTCCGTCACCATGACAGTGTTGCCACCGGCCGTGGCTTCCCTGGCTGTGCCCGGCCTTATCCTCTGTTTCATCACTCTTCCATTTCCTGCTATACTATCCCAGAGGCCCCCTCTCCCCACCGAACCCCCCCCCACCGCAGCACCCCACACAAGGCCGGAGTGTACCCGCCTAGAGCACCCCGTCATCTCTATTCAAGGTGAGCACTGATGTCTCTCGCAGTACATGCTCTCACTCCTGGGATATTACATCAATGTTTCTCTTCTCTCTAGGAATCTCTTGCAGCACATGTGTTGGGGAAGCTACTTTGAAATTCTAGCTTTCCAAATAAAAGATAGTGTAATTTTGAAGTTGTTGAAGGTGTCAACAATTGGTAATGCTAAGATACACTTCAGTCAAAGTACTTTTTTTAAAAAGCAGTTTGCTAGACTACAAGCTGCTACCAAAATGTAGAAAACTGCATTGTTATGAA
>JAUZSZ010000104.1:24439428-24449453 GCA_034780575.1 Labeobarbus marequensis | reverse complement strand
CTGTCAAAGCAAAGGGAAGACGGAGGTAACTTTAAACCCCCAGGTTCTCTGTTGAATAGGCACATTTCTTTTAAAACGCTGACAGCCCATTGGCCAGAGGGGTCGGGTATTGTTGAGGTTTGTGGGAGGGCAATATGTTGAGCTTACTTATTCAGTATTTTAAAGCCCAGAGGTCAGTATTTTCTTTCTTGAGTGTATCATTCACTGAATGTGAAAGGCAAAATGAAAAATCCACTAGCAGATTAAAGCATTGCCAGAAAAAGCTTAGCTTTTTAGAATGGATCTAAAGACAGCTTCTTTTAACCAACACTAAAACTTAGTTTTTTTTTCTTTTTTCCTATGTAACTTATTATTGACATTAACAAAAGCAGTGCCATTATTCCCTTATTTCCAGAATGATGCACATCTTCTGCTTCAACCAATCTGCTGCTCACTATTTCAGTAAATGATGAACTTTAAACCAACATGGTGGCAGTCTTGAACAGACAGTACAAATCACAGTCTGTTCCCTTAGCTGTTCGTTTAAGGCACGTGGCTTTATGCCTCAGTGGCGTTAGGGTGCTTATCACATCCCTTCCTGTTTGAAATGCTGTCACTTTTACAGTCAGCTGCACAAAAAGGTTGATGCTGTGACTCGCTGATCCAGTGTTAGACGGGATTATTTTTGGTTTGTAGTAGTACAAATGAAAGCTGAGGTAATCTCACTCTTTGGTGAAGCGTAAGTGCTCTAACAGGAAACTGTATATGTTCAGAATTAATGTTAATAATTTGTATAATAATTTTGAAACAGTCCCAAAAGGATTGTGCAAGAATCGTACATCAATTCTCTCTGGGTGAACTGCATTTCTTTTTTATATTCACAATACTGTTCAAATGTTCAGTAAAATATTTTGAAAGAAAGTAATCATTTTTTTTCCTGCAATATCTTTCTTTTTTCTTTATATGCATTAAATTGATAAAAGGTGACAGTTAAGACACTTACATTATTACAAAACTTTCTATTTTAAATAAATGCTGTTATTATAAACTTTCTCTTCATCAAAGAATAATGAAAAAGGTTTCATGGTCTCTACAAAAATGTTAAGCAAGTCCTAATTAGTTCCAATTGGAATTAGTTCCAAAAAAGACATACCATTAGTATTACTTTAAGATTTATTTATGCAGATTCCCTTTTCTGTAGTATTGATGACCGGATGATTTGCCAGATTTGATTTACTGAATCCCACAATGCAATGTGCTTAAGTTGAAGTTTCTGTTTCCACTATGATGCATGAAGCAATGTCTGCTGAAACTTTCTTTTTCTTGAAATCTTTCT
Organism: Labeobarbus marequensis; assembly: GCA_034780575.1. NCBI lineage: Eukaryota > Metazoa > Chordata > Actinopteri > Cypriniformes > Cyprinidae > Labeobarbus > Labeobarbus marequensis. The sequence continues at coordinate 24,448,138 of JAUZSZ010000104.1, read as the reverse complement.
CACCTTATTATTTGATGGGGCTATAAAAAGTTCATTTCACAGAAGACATATTCACAAAATTAAACATGAATTAAACATCGAACGCAGTGAATTTCTGTTACAGCAATGCAGCATACTGCTATTTACATACATTTTCAATTACATATTTTAAATTGTTTGCAGTAGCATAGTATTTTGAACATGCCATTGCTATTGTCATACTGTCAAGTGGATTTGCCCCTGCAGGTGGAGTGTCAGAACTACATCCGTGTGTTGCTTGTCAACAAAACAGAGGTGATCACCTGTGGTACAAACGCCTTCCAGCCTCTTTGCATCACCAGAGAGGTAAGCATCTATCAGTTAAATGAGCTGCCTAAACTGGAGCTTTTATCAAAGTGTGTGTGTGTAATCCATACCGTATCCTCCTCTCAGGCAGGGAACATGAGCAGAGTGTTGGAGAGGGTGAACGGAGTGGCCCGCTGCCCCTATGACCCCCGTCATAATTCGACGGCTGTTGTGACCGAAAGCGGAGAGCTGTACGCCGCCACGGTCATCGATTTCTCCGGCCGGGACCCTGTCATCTACCGCAGCCTAGGAGGAATGCCGCCTCTGCGGACCGCCCAGTACAACTCCAAATGGCTTAATGGTACATTAATCTCATCATCTCATATCTGATAGTCTCATATTCCAGGGATCGTCTGAAAACTTTTGACATTTCTCTTGATGCCCTTCCTTTTTTTTGTCCTTCTAATATGCAGCCAAATTGCTGAATGTTGTTCAAAAGAAAATTGTTGATGAGTCTTTATTTAATTTTGTGTATGCTAATGGCATATTAATAGCAATTGTTTCCCCTAGATAACAAAATTAAATGGAAATCAAACTGTTATTTTACTTAAGTCTTATGCTTCACAAATGTTTTTTTTTTTTATAAAAAAATCCCACAATAATCTCCTCATTTCAGTATAGATCTAAAAAATTTCACAGTCTCTGATCAAAACATTTCTGTTTGATTTCAAACATGTCTCATCAAACATTTCTCATTAGATGATCTCAGCTCTGCTATCTGTGTATTTTATAATTTCTGTATACTCTTACTGTAATTGTCTCATTTGTGTCTTTTGCACAGACTTTAGGAAAAAGTTCTGAGCAGGGTTATTATCAACTAAATCTAAAATTATAAAACTAAAACCCTAAAAAATTGTTACTTGAAATAAAATAAACATTAACTGAAATAAAAATATGAAAAAAAATAAGCTTAAAATTTAGCCACTTGCCAAGGCATCATTTCTCAGTTTCTTTTAGTTTAACTTGAAGTACCAAAACAAACAAACAAAAAAAATAAATGAATAAGAACTGTATAGACCTATAAAAACTATAAAATTACAAAAACACAGCAAAATTACTAAAATGTTAACTAAAATTAAGATGAAAACTGAAATTCTACAAATAAACACTACTTCAAACTATTATTAAAACTATAATAGTATATTAAAGATACAAAACAATTTTATTCTGCAGGTGCTGTCCATGTCAGTGTTCTTTTAGTATCACTGATATACTATTAACATTTTTGCTAATATTTTGAGATCTATATTGTTTTTTTTTTCAAATATGTCTAAGATATTTATTTATTTTTATTTATTAGTTTTAGTTTTAGTTATTTTAGTAACCTACCTTAAACTAAAAAAAAAATATTCAATTAACATTTATTTTATTTTAAGGAACTAAATGTTTTTTTTATGGTTTTAGTAACTAAAATAACACTGTACCATGTTTGCTCTGAGCTGCTGTAAGTACATATAGTAGGCTATGACAAGTTCCTATATGATACCTAGCAAAAAGTGAGAAAAGCAAAGCTGCATTCTCACAATTGTATCTTTTGTGTCGAAGGCAGTTTTTTAGAGCAGCCCTGGCCTGTCAAGGGAGGAACCAGTCAAAGATAGAGACAAACGAAACTCAGCACACTTCCTGCACCGAGTCAAAAGGTGTCAATAATCTCCCAGCTGCTGACACTGTGCCTTTTCCCATAGAATATTCATCCAACGTCAGTCAAAATGGAATAAGCAGAAAGTTCTGATGCCAGAGCTGTAAGTCATACAGTGAGGCTCCACAGAGGAGATGTCAGAGGGTAGTTGAGGTGAAAGGAGAAGGACATAGACAAGGGTTGGAGAGTTAGGATTGGGCGGAGGAGAAGAACGTTCAGGCATCCAGCAGTGTAATTATTCCTCATGACCGAGAGAGGGTGAAATTGCAGCTGCAACGCTTCACGTCACTCAGTCGGCCTGTAGTTCCACTGTAGGTTCACACTTGAGGAGAGAGAAAGACAAAAAGAGGGAAGCAAGATTATTGAAGCTTACACATTTACCTGCGGTTACAAATATATTGACCATATTTGAATAAAATCAGCACAAGAAAGCATAAAGTTGGTCTCATTTGCTATTTTACTTCCATAATATGACAATTCAAAGTGAAAGAGAACATGAAAAATGACTTATCCACTGTGAATAAGCACTATTTGTAACTAAAGTAGCTTTTGGCTAATGGATAGCAACATCAGTAAGTGGTTTGCTAATAGTTGCACAACTGAATAAAATGTCTCTTCAAATATGCCTTTTTACAGTTTAGCCAAAGTAAAACATGAAAGTAAAACATAAATTGTGAGTTAGCTAAAAAAAAAGCTCTTGTAGCTAAAGTAGCATTTTGGCTAATGGATGGCAACATTATTGAGTGGTTTACTAATAGTTGCATAACTGAATAACATTTCTCTTCAAATATGCCTTTTTCAGTTTAGCCAAAGTAAAACATGAATTGTGAGTTAGCAAAAAAAAGCTCTCTTTGTAGCTAAAGTAGCTATTTGGCTAATGGGTAGCAACATTATCAAGTGGTTTGCTAATAGTTGCACAACTGAATAACATTTCTCTTCAAACATGCCTTTTTTCAGTTGAGCCAAAGTAAAACATGAAAGCAAAATATAAACCGTGATGTAGCTAAAAAAGCTCTTGTAGCTAAAGTAGCTATTTGGCTAATGGGTATCAACGTTATTGAGTGGTTTGCTAATAGCTGCACAACTGAACAACTGAATCTCTTTAAAAATGCCTTTTTCCAGTTTAGCCAAAGTAAAACCGTTAACCTTTTCAATCATGTGTGTTAGCGGGATGTGGACTCGAAAGAGATGAAGTGTGAATTAAAAACTTATTTCTCAACTGGGGGTCAGTGAAGAACGGCATGAACCTCAAGGGTCTACAATAAAATCCAACTGGACTGTTATTATATCGGTTGTGCCAGGTGCTGACTGAATGTTTTTTTTTAACACTGAGCCCATGTGGGGTCGTACCCGAAGTGAGATGTGATATTGTTTTAGCACAGCTCTGATTCGATGAGAAATATCATCATTGCCTGCAGTGTGGCTATTAGCACATGCTTCTCTCCTCTGGTGGTTATTGGGACTCGTAATTCACTTACCAGCTTAGTGTTTTCCCCTGACTGCAGCTCGCAGATAAACACACACACATACAGGGACCCCTGATGGAGTGGCAGTGTGGAAATGAGGCAGTATTTACGTTCAGCATGGAAGAGGGAAAATACCGTTTGTCATGTTCAGTCCCTCACAAATCAGTACACTCACACCCTGCCCATTTCAGCTTAGCAAAAAACCTGATGAATTCATGCAGTCACTGGGAAGTAATTGTTCTAGTGTTGAATGGATCAGTATTGATATTCACGGTGCCTCTCTGATCACTTTATTCACCTTGATCTGTGTGGAAGTGTGGTTATGATGTCTCATTGAAACTGAAAGCAGAAAAATTATTTGTTCACAACAATCCTCGGTTAATGCAACTGGAGAGAGAATTGAATCTTTTCTAAAGGTTCACTCATTGCTTACTAAATGTACCATGGTACAGTGAAGCATTGGCATATAACTTCTGTACTGTATTATATGATAAATATTCATATACTAGTGTATTTTCCTGGTACCAGATACTTAAAATGCCAACCAAATAAGCATAAGACTACTCTAAATAGTCCAAAAATATGTGCCAGCATGATTACATATCCAAAATATAATAGTGCCATATACTTCTTGGTACTTTTTATTAAGGAAAATTCATCATCAGTAATCATTTATTCACATTTAAAATACAGGGATGGAATCAAATGTTAATACCATGGTATTATATACAGTACTTTTCAAAAGTATAGGGTCAGTAAAAATGTAATGTTATACTGTCTAAGGCTGCATTTATTATATAGTAAAACAGTATAATTCTAATATGCTGATTTGGTGCTCAAGAAACATTTCTTCTTACTATCAATGTTGAAAACAGTTGCACTGCTTAATATTATGTGGAAACTGTGATGCTTTTTTCAGGATTCTTTGATGAATAGAAAATTCAGAGAAACAGCATTGATTTGAAATAATTAATAAGTCTTGCTGTGACTTTAATATGAGTTCCTTTATATTAAAATCAAATCAAATAAAACCGGTTTAAACTTTTGTTGACCCCAAACTTACACAGTAGTGTAAATTGGTACACATTCATATACCACTGTATTTACATGGTGCTTCAATGTACTTTAAATATGTGTCCAAAACCATGATGCTGCCTTAGTACATGTCTGAACCCTGTCTTTACCATGATACGGTAAAAAAAACATGGTAATGCCATGGTACTTTTATTAGTAACTCAAATTCATTTTCTTCATTTACTCACCATGTTACAGTGATTGGATCAAGCATTAACACTATTGTATTTGATATACCATGGTACAAATTTATATTCCAGAGTATTTCCACTGCCCACAAAAAGTGTGATATGCGCCTGAAATAAAGTATAATTTAGCGTTTTTTGTCAGTGAAGAACAAATACTGTTTTGCCTGTTTCTCACTCAAAAGCATTTCTCTGGTTTCACATGAATGCGCTGAATATAGCACAAATTCATATGGGCAACGCTGTTGTCGTCTTATTGTGATTTTTGGACCAACACATTGGTACAGTGCACAAAAATCCAGTCCAGTTTTGACCATGTAATTCTGTTGCAGTCAGTTTTTGCAGATAGAGCAGTATCATTTGCAAATCGTTTGCAGTATGCAAAGACTTCTCTGGGCTGTTTCTGAGTCTGTGTCCACTGAGATTTGGTATTTATTGTGTTTAAAATTGAATCCAAAGCAGTTATGGCTATTGATGCCTCTCCTGGGCTTCACAGCATAACAGTAATCTCATTCTCGTAAACTGCTGCGATGGCCCCAGCAGTGATTATAGTCATGCCTATTTACAGGTGAATATCTGTGGCATGCATTACTGGATGGGCTGGGGAATAAACAGGTCTTGGGGTAAGACATTATTCAGAGTGTGCGACCTGGACCAACGGGACAGCTTTTTGTATTCAGAATAATTTTTGCATGTCACATGCACACAGTTTTCTGCTCCAGTTCTAGGCAGGCATAAGCGGATATTAAGAAAGAGTGGAACAGGGATTCAGGCCAGTTTGCTATGGAAGTAAAGTCGTTGTTTTGGCGTTTAAACCACTTTATGCTGCATCACTGAGAGTCCTGCTGTAGATGTACCCATTTGAAATGCTTGTTGTGTCTGTAAGGTGTTTAGCCACGCTTTTTTTCATTTCCCTTCAGAGCCTCACTTCATCTCGGCTTATGACGTGGGTCTTTTCACCTTCTTCTTCTTGAGGGAAAACGCAGTGGAACATGACTGCGGTAAGACGGTGTACTCACGGGTGGCGCGGGTGTGTAAGAACGACATAGGAGGCCGCTTCTTGCTGGAAGACACGTGGACCACCTTCACAAAGGCCCGACTCAATTGCTCACGGTCGGGAGAAATCCCGTTCTACTACAATGAGCTACAGAGCACCTTCTACCTGCCTGAACAGGATCTCATCTATGGCATCTTCACCACCAACGTGTAAGTCAAGTCATCTAACACAATGTCTGCAATATATACACACGTGTTCTATGCACGTTCTGGGACCTATACAGCAGCTATGCCCTTTGCATTCCAGCACCTTCATATTTACAAATCAAGCACTGCTCATACCGGTGTAAAAATGGAAAAACTTCACGTGATGGATACATTATGTCCATATATGCACACTTGGTAAGCAAATGTGTAGGAAACCCGTGCTTTGCAAACCCAAATAGCTGTGAATATCATTTGTCAAGATGAACAATTTGAATTGCACCTTAAGTTAACAGGCTAAGTCTGTTTCAGTGTGTTCAAGAAATGTGAGAAGGCCTTGGAGAGGAGTATAGGAATATGCTGCATCGCATCCACCTCTGTTACAATTTAGAACACGAAAATAATTTAGCACTAGATTAACAAGTATATTTTTGCCCTTAATTGCAAGTCACTTTGCTAACAAAGTATTTGCTAAGAATATGAATCTAATACAATTAGGAATTATGTTATTCCTGTGTTAGCTGTCACAGACTTTTCTTAATCAATCTTTTTAATGAAATCTCTACTCTTCCTGACCATCACCAAGTGCTTGTTTCATCTTATATTCATATCTTGCTGTGTTCTTGCTATATACAGTGCATGCTGTTTACTGCAGATTATTTCATGTAGCAGTTGATTCATCATGCAGTATGCAACAAAAAAACTTCTACCCAACTTGGTAGTGCAACACCCCTTGGAGACTGTGTCCTATAGGATGAATCACTTATACAGTACATTCGATTAAATAAATACATTTTTTAGATATTCCAGAAAATATGCTTTATGTCCACTAGTGGTGGACCAGCATTTTTTATCTATCACTTTTTATCACTACTTGACAGTATGCATACTACAAACAACGTTTCAAATAGCAAGTAGTATGGCAGTATATACTCTCCTTCTCTTGCTCTCCTTCCCTATATTTCTCCCTATCTCTCTCTCGTTCTCACTCATTTTATCTCTGTTTCTTTTTTGTCTCTTTTCCTGTCCCCTTTCACTCACTGCCCCAGTAGGAACGGAATATGGTAATGCAATCAGAACAACAGAGTCTCCATCTGTCTGTGGTAAATTGAACACCTTAAGCAATGCTCCCTGGGGTTTTTGTTGCTGCAAAACAGGGAGGGTGGGCATGGGAGGAGCGAAGTGAGAGAACGCAAGAGAACAGCCAAAAAATGCCTGAAAGTGTTGGTAGTAGTTTGTCCCGAGGTATTGGCAGCGTGAGTGTGTACTTTCATTGAGCTGAAGGTGTCAAAGCAGTATATGTCCTCATACTGACCTTACAGTCAATAACAGACATATTAGATGTAGCCTTTTGTGAAAAGCAACCTAAGGTAATGGATGCATTTTTTAAAGATATTACATACAGACCTTTTCTTTTCCTTTCTTTGTTGGATACATGGATATATAAGCGAGAGAGAGAAATTGCAAGCTCGTAGACTGGAGTGTGTTCGACCAAAGTCCCTTTCTCGGTTCGACCTGAAGCAGCACCGTGCAGACCGATCGCTGTATGACATCAAAGCACCGCGAGAGCTACAGAGAGCAGATGGCTCCGCATGCTTTCGAAATGGTCTCGCGGTACTTTGATGTCCGATCGGTCTGCGCGCGCCTGCTTCAAATCGAACACACTCATCTCACAGCCGGTCTGTTTTGACGGCACACTTACGCTCACATGTCAAAATGTCGTCGGTGTGGAAGTTCTTCATTGTGAGTGAAGCAGACACAAAGTTCGCAATTTGTAATACAATATTGACTGTTTTTGCTCAAGTTCGCTGACGAAGTTTCAATCAAAGCCACAGCAGAACTGTTTTGTGTCTCCGTGCAACACAGCAGTGTTTCGTTACTGAATGAATCCACGTTTTTGAACGAATCAAGTGAGTCAATGATTCAGTAACCCATTAATAAAGACAGTAGTCACTTGACTCGTTTTTGAATGAATCAGCCGTTTGAATGAATGACTAATCGCTCATTAAAACAGTCATTTACCGCCATCTACTGGTGTTTTGATTTCATATTTAAAAGTATTGCATTTTTCCTAACATTTTTTACTTTTATGTTCAAAAATATTTAAAACAGTAATCTTATAAAATTATTTATGCATCTGAAATTTTGTGGTGTAAATGCATTTACACCTCAGCTTCATTAAACAGTCTGTGTAAATGCAACTAATGCCACTTCAGATGCAGCTTCTGTTTCCTCTGCAGTGAAAAGATGTAGTTTGTTGATAGTATGCGCACTCTAATGTGAACATTAAAATTTGTAAAAATAAATTACAAAGAGAAGTATGAAAACCGATGACAAGAGAGTTGCACTGTCCAAAAAGTTTGTGGTATAAATGTGCTATTTTTACTTGAAGCATATGTTCTAAGAGTGCACCTGAACGCTTCATTTACAATTTAAATTCTTAAAAAAAAAAAAAAAAAATTCTTAGGGGGGGGGGTTGGGTTTAGGGTCGGGGACATCTAGGCAATACTTACTTTAGGATATCTATTATCAATATGATTTATCACCAACATGGAAACATGGTAGTTGATACTACAACTCAGCAGAGTGCTGTAATACTAGCAGAGATGGTTCCGTTCCAGGTTCCTTACAGCCACAGTTTGTTAAATCACCTTCAAACTGACGAACTGACGGTCCCTCTCCCACCACCTAGCTCAAGTACAGCCAAATTACCCAGTGATACCAAAGACGTATCACTAAATAAACATTTGATTCAAAGATCACCCTTAGTGCTTTAATAATATCTTTAATCAAAAACAAACTGAACTAGGCACGGGTTAAGC
>JAUZSZ010000104.1:24352156-24363356 GCA_034780575.1 Labeobarbus marequensis | reverse complement strand
TATTTCATACGTTTCGGGCGTCCTTCCATAAATCTGTCTAGCTCCAGAGGTTTCAATCAATTTTATGTTCACAGATAGGGAACTAAAGAGATTCCTTTCGTTCCCGCTCAGAGAGATATATCTCTTTTTTTTTATCCTCGTGTCTGGTCCCAGGTTCTACACAACCATAAAATGATAATTGATGGTAATATTTGAGCTGGCTGATCTATAGGGCATATGTTTGTTTCAGGCCGGCTTCTCTAGAGCCCCACTCCCTTTTCCCTTCACTGATCTGGACTTAATGAGTTCCTCTGGCTCCCTCTCACCGATACAATTGCAGCTTGCCTATGCCAGCGTTCGCCTACCAGACTCCCTGTTGGGCGACAGTTTTGTGGATGTGCATGAGGCAGAACATACTGCCCTTTTCAGCATAGTATACCTTTAGTGGAGGGCAGGTGAGTAAGCCTGGTCAGGCAGGTGAGAGTGAACCAGGTGGCTGCCAAGGATGCTCCGGCAAACATCAGCACCAAAATCAGCTTCAGCATTCCTCGAATATAGTCAGCAAACCTGAGGGCAAAAACAGAAAACAAAACAAAGGAGTCATAGCTCGAGTAGTCTCGAGTCATAGCTCAAAGGTGACATAAGACACACACACACACAAACTACAGAGGAAGCAAATTACAGGCAGGCGCAGGTGAAACTTTCACAGATGTTATTTTCAGCACCCACGTCAGAGACCAGGCGCATACGGAAAATCTTGTCCCTCAAAGACTTGCCTGCTGGAGATGACTCAAAACAAAGCCTCACATAGTCTTGTATATTTGATCCGCACTAACTTTATCATTTCTGACAAAGTTCTCCACACTGTTTGCTCTAATCAGACACATTTTAGCACCTCTCTAGGGCATGTTCTTCATCACCCTTCTTTACAACAGAGATGAAAGCCATCATAAAAAACACTTTATGAAGGAGTTAGCTTTTATTTGTTGTGTCAAGGTTGCAGGACTCATTTTAACGATGGCTTATGGGCTTTTAATGCATTTTAAAGTAATTATTCTCCTCAAAATGAAAGTTCTGTCATTTACTCGCCCTCGTGTTTGAGAGTTTCTATATTTGGTGAACACTAATGGAGAAAGTTATCAGGTTATGAACAGTGCTGGGTAGTAACCGATTACAAGTAATCAGGTTCCAAAAATGAAGTACTTGTAATTAGATTGTTACATTTTAAAATATTTGTAATCAGACTACAGTTACTTTTTTATTGATTACATACTATTCACATAGACGCACGACACGCAGGTAAACAGGTATAATATTTCATATTTTTCATTCAATTTTTTATTTGGACTGTTGTGATTTAAAAAAATATTTATTTTAATTTTACATTTTTATGATTTAATTAATTATTAGCTTTTCATTAAACTCACAAACCCCCTTAGTTCTTGCACAAAACCCAGCTTGAGAAACTTGACGTAATATGTTTAATGCTCTTCATGTTTTAATAACAACGAATGGAATATATTTTCTTTCCCTTTGTATTTTTATATCAATATGGTACAAGATCATCCTATTTAAATCCATGTGATAAACAAGTTAGTAATCATGTAATGGATTACATTACTAACTAAAATTTTTGTCATGTAATTAGGAATCAGTAATGGACAACAATTTGCAAGTAATCTACCCAGCACTGGTCGTGAATATTAATGGTGGCCAGAGGAAGTCAGGCTTCAATATTTACAGATCTTCCATACATGACACGTCAAAAGGTTATATACACAAAGCCGAACGGACACTGTGCGATTTTTAATAGTCTTTTACGATTGTTGCTTGTCAGATTGTACGAACATGATGATCATGTCACACTGTGGGATCTCAGTTGTCATTAATGTCAGACTGTACGACAGTCAAGACGCGTTAAAAACGGATGTGCACAAGAAATCTTGTCCGGAGATTTGCAGAGGACGGATTGACGGAGTTTATGGCGGTTAGAAGAAATCTCTAGCATTAATTCTAACAGTTTGACATTCGTCATAGGACACGTCACACTGCAAGACTGAGGTAAAATTTGATCACAATGGCCATTAATCGCTGTTGGTGAACATGCCAAAACGGCAATCAAAGATTACAGATTTTAGCCTAGGATTATAGAAATCTTTTAGGATTTTTAGGGGTCTCAGACAACCAAATCGCAGCCAAAAATCGCAGTGTGCACTGAGCTTAAGATGTGCAGAAAATTTTTCAATGCTTTTGTGGTGTTTGACAGCACAGATTCTTATTCACATTCAGAAAAGAGCGGTCAGGACATTCTTAAAAATTTCCCCTTTTGTGTTCCATAAAAAAAGTCATATGGTTAAGAATACATCATATGTTGGAACAACATATAAATATACAGAATTTTCAATTTTGGGTGAACTATCTTTTTAAATTTTAAGCATTAACTTTAAATTTTCTTGACCCCACAACGCTGCTGCCTTCTGCATTCAAAAAGCAATGTCACCCCTACCTCCCGACTGCTGTCTGACAATTAAAGTCTGGTGGTTTGTCAGGCATCCCAGTGTTTGCCCAACTGGTCAGCATACCTCACACCACAAACCGTTAATTGACCTGCAGAGACAGCCTCTTATGATTCACTCGTATTGTATAACTCCACCGTAACGGTGAACGAGGACGAATCTTTGACGAGGACTTGCGGCCATTATATCCGCCTCTGGAATCGCATCAATTAGAATGTGCAGCTATCATCCCTGCAGCTCAGTTTTAATGCATCCATTTTTCTAAAGCATGGACTTGACCCAAAGGGCTGAGCTCTGCGGCGGAGAGCTGGTGGCGTATAATAACTCATGTTAATACATTTGCTGCACAATTCGTGGCACAGGGAGGGCGCTGGACCCCGTAACTCACAGGGGCCCATTAACGAGAGATCACTCGCCAAATGACCGCTAATAGGACTAGGCTGCCGTGGAGACTTAGTGGGGCATCTGTTGCTTCTCTGTGCAACCTGTCCCAAACGAACAGCCAAAGTGAGAAAAAAGCAAACACGTAAAAGTGCCAAAGCAACTGGCGGGGTGTGCATTCTTTAATCACCTTTATGAATTCCCATTCGGCTGGTAGCTCACAACTCATTTGAATAACACACACATCTAAGGCAGATCACAGGTCTTCACTGATGTTTTAACCCTCTTTGTCCCTCCCTGTCTTAACGGCATTTCTAGTACCATCTCAAAATCCAATGCAGCAATGTGACAATTGATTAAATGCAGAGTTTGCCTAATTAAAAGGTTTTTAAAATGCAGAACCTGGCTGGATGTGTTGATTGGGGCCCTTCTACAAACATTTAGTCATCAGGGACAGGCACATCTCTTGTTTTTTGCAGACAACAGTTTGCTCTTTCTCTCTTCTCTATGCCAGTGTCTTAATCAGTCTGTGCGACGTGACCATTTCATTAGCATTTTCACCCACTGTTCATAACAAAAGCTGATTTTAATAAATTAGCAGGAAGATCATAAATTAGCTTTGGGATCTGGGAGGATCCAAAACAGCCCGGAAAAAAAGCCTAACAGAGACAAAATAAATGTCTTTCCAGTAGGAGTGTAGGAACGACCTGAAAAGTATGACACAAGTTTGACACTGGTTTATATGCCTAGTTGCCACGGATACACTCATATGAGACCACCTAAAAACTAAAAAAAAAAACCTTAGGAAGTTTCTAGTACCGTCAGCGTTCCAGCATTTTTGTCATGAAAATTTAATAATTAGGCCTAAAACACTGTTGTGACAATTATAAATATATAAAAATGCATATTTTTGTCAAACAAACAAAAAAAACTTCTTCTGTAGTTCACATCTTCTCTCCACAGGAAGTTTTTCTTTCTGTCAGTGGCTCGGCACACAAACCGCGCCTGGAGTGGGTTATATCATGAATATGCATTATTTTATGCAACGTTTGCCCTAATTGATTTGCTGTAAAGTGGAAGTTGGTAGCCACTGTAGAATGACCACCTGCCATTCAGCCCACTCCTATAGTGATCCAGTGCTGGTCCCCAAAAAAAAAAAAAAAACTTTACCAGCCGTCAACTTTTTTCCCCCTTTGCATCACTGTCAAACAATATAAACCAAAAAAATATAATGATTATCTCCCAAAAAAGTGTGGGAGACTAATTTTGTTATTTATAACAGTAGGGCGACAGGCATGTGCAAAACTACATATTTTTGAAATTGACTAGTCAGTGTGCTGCTTGAATGACTAGTTAGTCTTTAGTTAGCCTTGACACCGATCCAGACACCGATCAGACACGCTTCTTATGGCTTTTTTTTTTTTTGTTTGTTTGTTTTACCTTACTATGATAGGACAGTGTAGAGGAGACAGGAAGCAAAGTGGGAGAGAGAGGGGGGGCGGAAAGGCCAGTAAAGGTTTTTGAGCCGAGATTCGAACTCAGGACGCCTGCAGCACAACGCAGCTATATCTTGTCGCGCTGCCCACAAAGTTAATGGTGCCGCCTTTTCTTACGGCTTCCAATGAGCATCTGTCAGGCCTAGTTTTTGTGGTGTGTTTTCACTTTTGGCACTAGTCTGCCTATGGCTTTTTGCCCAATTGAGCATGTGGAAACTGGCGGCGAAGCCCGTCGTAAGAGTGACCACTCTGATTGGCTGTTCAGCTTAGTGAACCAGTGCACAACCGGAAAAATGGAAGTTACGAAAGCAAGCAAACTCCGTAAAAATTCAAGATGGCACAAAGAGGGCACTCATAATCTAGGGCCTTATGATTTCGGCGATGCGGAAAACGCGTACGGAATCGTGGAATCCAGTCATAAAAATGGAATTTACAGTTTAACGCGGAATGTCACGGAATTTGTCAAAGTTTGGATGAATTAATCAAGAGTAGGTCATTACACTTCAATCAAATCGCAATATGGACAAGTATTTGTAAATATTAAGCCGCAAAAGGACTATTTAAATATGAATTCTGCGTGTCTCTGTGTTAACGAATGGTGCAGATGCACAGTTTTGTTTACTACTCGCACTGAAGCGTGTGTGACGCTTGCGGTGATATTAGCGTCTGCCTTCTCACTAAATGAGGACATAAATGCATGAACAACATCTCCAGAACTGCTCTGAGAGTCACTTCATGAGCATTTTACTGTTTCATTTGAGTAATACTATCATCATATCATATACACACAGAAATTTAAAGGTATTCACGGCAACCCATCAAAATAAAAATCTGGTTTAACTTGAAGACATTGTGGCAGAAATACATTATTGTTCAGTAGAATGAACATAATACTACTACTACCACTAAAATTATTAAAACATTATTTTAAAGGAATAATCATACAATATTTCTTCAATGTTTTAATTGTAATAGTAAATACCCTTTATTTGCCAAAAATTTAAATTTGTTTAATTTTCATTAATAAAAGATATATTAAATTAATATTTTAGGCCTTCATTTGATAACCAGAAAAAAAATTGTTAAATTGTTTAAGTTTCTTGATTTTAATTAATTAGACATGGTTTTTGATAAATTAAATTTAATTTAACCATAAAAAAGGAGCTGAGAAAAATTAAAAGGGAAAAAACTGAATTTGGGAAAAAAAACGGAATTTGGACAATAAAACGGATTTCATTGGGCCCTAATAATCTGCATCATCTGTGATTTTCACGAAATCCATCTGTGGTGAGCGATATTGGAGGGTTAAATCTTCTCACGTATGCACAGAAGGTACATGCTCATTGGTTGCAGTCTTTTCAGTTCGTTCATGCGCAACTTTTTGGCCCAGACGCTGGTAATGTAAGGTGACACCACAGACGGTTTTGACACCACATTGCCGTTAGTTCTTTGGTCTTTTGGGCCCGTAAGGTGCGTTCACGCAGGATTTCTACTTGTGTTGTAAAACGGAATGCAGAACAGAACACAGTGATCTTGAGACACATTTTAAAAAGTTTCAAACTATTTTTAACACCCATTGAACCCACTGGGACACAACTTAATTGCTAAAGACGCCAGCGTGAATGTAGACCAACAATTAAAATATACTTGGAGTTCAACGATATCTGTTTAGAAACGTTTTGTTGAAGGTAGTGAATTTGTTACAAAAGCGATACTTTGATGGCTGTAACAGTGGTGCTTTAAAGAGGATGAATTTAGAGAGAGATTTAGCATGCTGACAGTCCCAACAGTTACAACACGCTGTCAGCATGCTAAATTGCTCCCTAAGAAGTAAAAAAAAAATCTCTAAATTCAGCCCCTTACAAGCACCACTGTTAAAAAACCCTCATGATTTGACCTCACTGAACAAAGTCAAAAAAACTCAGACCTGGTTTCTTTGAGAAGGAAGGCATGCTGATGTGTGACTAATGTTTTAAGGTCTGCTGCTTCTGGTTTTCATGTCACCGGACAATACATGTAAAGTAAATGCTAACAAATGCAAATGTATGACAATACCACCATCATTTCTCATGCATAGGGCCATTACTCACCTCGCCATGGCCACACCAAACACACAGCCTCCAACTATGGACCAGAACCCGATCCAGCCTGCGTCCACCTGTGAGAGCAGGGAAAGGTGCGATCAGCTGAGATTATTCACTGCTTGTAATGCTGGACATCACTCTTGGAGCAGCTAGATGGATAGTGAGCCAGAGGCGTCTGCAGTGTCGATCAGAGAGAAGAATAAACTGCCAGACATCATGCGGTCCACGAACATGTCTTTGATGAACAGTCTGGTTCAGCTGCAGACTTCATAAAACAGATGGTCTATATCAGGCATGGCTGAGGTCAACCACAGTATTGATAAGGGTGCGAAGAACAAAAGTTTCTCTGAGGACTAAATAAAACGCTATTTAGACTTAGGATCTGTTTTTTGTCAAAGCACACACTTAAATTAAAAAAAATTATATAGTGAAATATTATTACAATTTAAAATGACTTTCTATTTTAATATTTTAAATGCAATTAATTCCTGTGTGATAGTAAAGCTAAATTCTCAGTCTTCACTGTCACATGATTCTTTAGAAATCATTTGAATTTGCTGATTTGGTGCTCAAGAAACATTTCTTATTATTATGAATCTTGAAAACAGTTGTACTGCTAAACATTTTCACAGAAACCATTTTTTCTTTGATGGAATTCTTTGAAATAATAGAAAGTTCAACAGAACAGCATTTATTCAAAATATAAACATTAAAAAAATTAACATTACTTGTAACATTATAAACTATTTTATACTGTAGCTTTTGATCCATTTAATGCATCCTTGCTGAATAATTTTTTAAAAATAAAAGTTACTGACTAATTTGACAGATAGATAGACATAGATATATGCAATACTATTGGTTCAGCCAAAAAGTATTTAGAAAAACAACTTAACTGTGAGTGAGATAATGGCTTTATATAACTCATTTGTTTGTATATGTCTTCTCAGCCAACGAAAACTCTTCTAAAACACAATGGAAAGCAAACACACTTGCCTCTTGCCCACTCAGATTAGAGAAATTGAATAAACTGCTCTATAAAATACAGCGTAAGTAGAACAATAATTCTGTTTGGAAAAAGTAACAGCATCAGTCTTTGATTTGGCTGATTTGATAACTAGCGATGCTAACAGAGTGATTAGAAAAGCTGGCTCTGTCTGGGCATCAGCCTCCATCCCCTGGGGGTGAGGATGGAAAGAAGAATGCTGGATAAGCTCTCCAGCATCAGGAACAACATCTCTCACCCACTGCACAGGACTGTCACTGCACAGGAAATCACCTCCAGCAAAACACTGATCTCACAACAGAACATTTCCTTAAGGTCCTTCCAACCTGCGGCTATCAGGATGTACAACTGAGCTGAATCTCATTATGTCTTTGGGTGGATTGTAATGTCACTATTTAGAGAACCATGAGCTCATGAATATTACTTCGCTCATTGTTACCTAATCTTCCTAGACTAGAGTGTCACAGTACATAATTAATATTCATGAATCATGCTGATTAATATACAAATTCCATGTTGTTTTGGGATGTAGTAGAGCTTACCTCTGATTGAAATTAAATATTAATTTAACATCAAGACATGAACAAAATCATTTAAAATTAATTCTATCCCACACATTGATTTGGCAATTTTCTATAATTAATGTAAGTTTGGTATCGTAAAGTATGATTTAGGCGACACTCAATTTGTGCACAACTGAACATGTGACATCTATGTGATATATTTGAATACACAAACATGAATGTAATGTTTATTTTACTATTCAGCACTGCACATTTTCAGATTTCACCATCTATTAACACTGTCAATTTCCCTCTCTGGACAAGCACATTCTCAATAACCTAACTGCTCTGAGAATGTATACGGTCTAAGGATTCATGTGCTGATGAAATGTCCTACTGCAGGGGTACAGGACATCTTTATCTATTTGAAATAAACATCAAGTGCTAAAACATACAGTAAATCATAGCGCATAATCAGAATGTAATATATCATGTGCTTTTAATGCGAGCCAACAGAGGTAGACTACATAATTTAATATCAGCCGATGGTGATGTGTGCTAAAAGTTTGGGGGAGTGGGGGCTGGCAGAGAGGTTTGGGCCCCTTGTTCCGGCGCCCCTGGATGTATTAATTGCTATTTCCATTCTGTGATTTATGTCTACTGCTGTAACACCGCTATTTCCCCCAGGAAATGAAAGAGGTATCATACACTATGCTATTTCTTTTGGCAAAAAGTGTAACTTATGTGTGTCCAAACCATTATTTCAAATTCTAATTTTTCTGTCATCTACCATAGTGCACTGGAATTGACTCAGGACAAGGAGGAGAATGATACAGTGGATACCCCTATTAAAATGATGTTACATGCAGTTATACAGTTTAGGAAACACTTCGGTCACCACTTGAGATCTAGTAGGCTAATAATCACACTGAATCAATCAAAAACAACAAAATTATAAACAGATTCAACAGAAAACTTGGCATTGTGCTGGGCACAGTGCTAAATCCAGTCCAAACAAACAAAAACATCATTCATTATATGGTGTCAGTATAAACTAATATCACACAAATCACATTCTTCTGGGAATGCTAACACTTTTTCCAGGTATTCTAGACCTCCTTGCTTGATGCTCTTAGCTCACTAACATGTTTACACTGGAAACCTCACAGGCAAAAAACCATGGCATCACTCACTGAAATGGGTTTTAAATCAGAAAACCACACTGCTACACCTATAGTTTTAATCAGGGTGAAAGAGTTCCACGCACACACCACAAAACCAAGCCCTAGTTTTGAGCAGTTTGAGGCAGCTGTGATAAAACAGTCATTTTAAATGTTTTTCAAACTCAGCAATGCACCTTCTGTTTGGTGACGGCTTTCCAAGGGCAAAAGGTGTTTGTCTAATCAGTGCACAGCCATTGTGCGCAGGCTTAATGGCCATTCACCATTAATGAAGAAATTAGACAAAGCTGATTAATGTAGCGGAGGACCATGCACTTAAATGATGCTAATTATAGTTGTACAACTCTACATGCTTACTGCCTCAGGGTTCTGCTGTTCCATTTGCAAATTACCGTGTGCGAATGTGGAAAAGTATTTGTTGTTGACTTCTGACACTGATCAAAAGAACTTAAATAACAGCTTAAGAATGTAAGCTTTCTAATGCTTCTAACCTCATTTGCAAATTTCACTACATACGACAACTGTAGAGTAAGACAGTTGAGTAGAGTAAGAGTAAAGTAAATTGCTAACACTTTACAAAAAAGTCCAAATGGTTAGAATTAGGTATCAAGTAAAAACAATGAACGTCAGTTAGAATGAATGTTATATAGAATACACAAGAGTTAACAAAGATTCTGAAGTAATTCTAAAATTAGTTTTCAATGCCAGGTTTCCAAAGTGGTCCAGGCTTAATTACTTAAGTTTAATACTTGGAGTTTGGGGTTTGGAATAAATCCCTAACCAGAATGTCTGAGGAATATCAATACACTCCTGTCTTGTGAGCACTTTTTTTTCTACATAATGGGCTCCTAGAAATCTATATATAATTTCAGTTTGTCTGATAACACTTATTTCTCTTCAACCAAATTTAAATGACTAGGAAAAAAGACCTTTTCAACAATAGTGAAATATTAAAATGGGAAGGAAATGCTTGCGGCGTACGCTTTCAATTGTTGTTAAAAAAAGAACTGAGACTTGAACGAGAAGACGGAAAATTCAAATTAGTCTCACAATGGCTTTGGCAGCAGATACATATTGGGGGAAAAGGAAAAAGGCCTTCTATCTTCGACTTGCATGGTTTTCTTTCCAATACCAGTTTGAAGACCACCCAGTTTACCTGGAAAAGAAACTACAAGACATCATCTTTGTCTCCGCAAGCCCGTAATTCAGCTGCGCCTAGAATGTTACATGATTGCTTTGGCCCATAACTCACACATTTCAGATGCAAATGTGAGGAGGCTGGGGAGAATTAGAAACTCTGAGGTGGAGAGCTCATCTCATTAAGCTGTGGTTGGCCCATCAAAGATGGAGTACTTTTGTGAGTATTCAAATAAAAGCGTCTTGAGCATGTATGTTTGATTAGATTCTGATGAGCTCTGTCTGGAGAGGGAAAGGATGGAGAGGGCTATCTTCATATGGATAGCTCTGGATTTTCAAATCTATAATTAGATGTTTTTAACAGCTTGTTTTGAAGTTCAAAGTCCACCCATTCAGGCCTGCCAGTTGTTTAATGAGAAAGTATAGAAAGGCAAACAGTTTCCAGTCAATACTTCAGTGCATGTGTTTGTACTCCCAGGGTTAATTATGAGTCAACAACCATTTAAACCAGGGAAATTACATTTCATTTTAATCATAATTAAACTCATAGAAGGTGCAAATGATTTGTACATCTGATAAATGCAACTTACTTCAGACACAGAGCACACTGAAACACACGGGTGAAAGTAATCGATATTTGGATTAATTCATAACATCCAATTGTTTTATTAAACATTTAACCATCGAAGCATAAACTAGACATCATTCTTCTCCTGAAAACCTTATAATTACCTATAATGTATCATCTAAATGGGCCCAGCATGGAACATGGAATAGGTCTTACCTGGCTGACTTTAGCAGGTGTTAAAATCATGTCCAACACACCGGCCCAGCCGGCAGCAACCCCTGTGGGCACGGAGTAGGCGAGTGCTATCATCAGGAAACGCGTGTTGCTGAAAAAGCAAAAGCAAAGATGG
>JAUZSZ010000104.1:24215047-24232317 GCA_034780575.1 Labeobarbus marequensis | reverse complement strand
ACCACGCAGGCTTGTGGGCTAATCCTCCACAGCCGCCCCCTACCACATGACCCCACCTACTGCTGGGCCAGAAAGTTCAGTCGTGACTGTTCTCAAAATCCCCCCTTTGAACAGTCCTGCTCACGGATTGACCGTGTAGACCACCTTAACAAATTCTCCGTCACAGATAATGATTAGACCTGAGCAATTCCACAAAAGTATGCTGTAAGGGAAGAGACATTTGATTCACTGTATACTTGTTGTAAATTTGATTTCCTTCCACCCAACAGTTTGACAAAGGTGAGTGAAGTCAAGCAATAAAGCTGGACACAATCCACTTTATCTTCACGCAACTTTCCCTCCATTTTGAGGAATGCAATTACGCTGACTACTTAACACCAGCAATTATGTGGACTCCCAAAGTGTCAAAAGTGTTTTCTTCCAGGAAGCTCCATGAACTTTTCTTCATTTTTTTCCCTGAATACATGACAGGCAGCTTTGTCTGCTTCTTTCAGTGCCTGTAATCAGCCTGAAAGGAAGCAACAGGTGTGAAAAACGACCATCCACCCCACAGGACTGGGAGGGTGAAAAAAAGGACAGGTCGACAAAAACCAGAGATAATGAGAGAGAAAACCCCGTGGCCCTTCTGAACAATCAAATGGATGCTGAAGGAACACCATGTACCGTCTTACACAGCTGAACATTTTCTATCAATAAGTGATGAGTGTGATTCTAGAAGCCCACACTTCTGTTCAACACTCTGATAGCATCATAAGCTCTTAGCAGAAAAACAAACCACAGGATAAATACAGAAATAAACAGCTAAATTAACAAATAAACACTTTCTGTATGCTAATGACATGAGCATGTTTGGCTAGGAGCCTCATTCCTTTTCAACTGTGTTACAGCTTGCCTCACACAACACAATGGAATGCAAACTTCCCTCTTCTTTGGCACCTTATCTTTTGCATTAAACCACGCCGAGGACATAAATCACCTCTGTGCAGTCACAAGTGTGAATTATATTCAAAAGAACTTATTAGACAAGATTCTTTCTTTACACTTGTGTTCAGCGTCCGTTTGCATGTGGAAAGTGTCATCTTGTTATCCGGGGAACATGGATGACATTACAAACATGAACTGCATCTAATGTCACGAGGTCAGCAGGGTCAGGGAAGTGACTCTAAAATGGTTATCAATAATACATTACAAATTGCTTTCTCGATATTATAATGGGATCACTTTGCTAATTACTCCCACTGAGTCATAATTACATCACTCATTACATCATTACTTCTGAGTGATGACTTTAACACATTACAACACCTTTCCATTATCTTATGTCATCTTTAAATGTATTGTTTTTTTAAAGAAATGAATTTTATTCAGCAAGGATGCATTAAATTGATCAGAAGTGACAGTATCAGACATTTATAATGTTACAAATGATTTCCATTTCAAATAATGCTCTAAAAATAGGCTAAATGATAGTTTCCACAAAAATGTTAAGCAGCACATTGATAAAAATAAACGTTTCTTGAGCATTCAGCTCTGTTCTTTCATGACAGGAATAAATTACATTTTGAAAATATATTAAAATACAATACAGTTATTTTAAATTGTAATAATATTTCACAGAATTAATGTTTTTACTGTTGTTTTTATTTTTGATCAAATGAATGCAGTTTTGGTGAGCATATGAGACTTATTCCAAAAGCAAAAGATTTTAAAAATCTTACCAACCACAAACTTTTGAATGGTAGTATATGAAGAACAATAACTGTGCTTTTATCACTGATATAGACAGTAAAATCTTTAGCAGTAAAAAGTGCTAACTGCTTATGATGATTACAGTAACACTTTTTTTTTTTTAATTGTAAAAGGTTATTACATAATGCAACATTTTAAAAAATCTGAAAAAAAGAAAATAAATAAAATCTTGGGAATACTGTTCAGTAAATTTTACCTGCAGTAAATATTGGTCATTTAAAGTCAATTTAAAAAAAAAAAAAAAACAATATTTTATGCCATTCTAAAACACCCAATGAAGCCTTATCGTTGACATATGACTCTAAATTCACTATTTTCTAAACTAAATGTGCTTCCATTCTTGCTCTCCACTGTTTGAATGCCAAGCAAACAATTTTCACACAAACCATCTTCACTTTTCTTTGATGAATACTGTTCATAATTATCAACTCACATGAAAGATCTTGTTATTCCTAGAATATAACAATGCTGCACATACTCAATGATGCTCACTATTGACCTTCATAACAACCTGATGCACAGATGAATATGCATGAGCACTGAGGTTTCAGTGCAAAGCAGCAGAACTACAACATCCTCTTCTGAACACTGACAGACCTGATGAGTTGGCATGCAGATATACCCCACTGACCAGCAAGGAAAACCCCTAAACCCCTGCATATATGCAATATCCTGTGGTTGATCTCTTTGTCCTCCGAAAAATCTGAAACAGATGTTGACTTTACAACCAAGTCTATCGTTTAAGAAAGCGTCTCAGCGAGGGTCAAAGCGAAGCTCTGTTGAGTGTGCTGAGAATGTAGTTGTATATGTTTGTGCACCTAATTAAATCGTTATGAGAGCTGTGTTTATACTACAAGTGTTTATAAATAAGGTGAGGCTTACTGAGAGGATACTTTAACAGAGTGTAGTGCAGCTGTTGCGTGTCACATCACAGATCTCAGGAAAGAATTTGCTCTCTCTGCACACCATTTGCTCGGGTCACTAGACCAAATGGGTAGTTATCGCTCTCTCGCTACAGGCCCAGCTGTCATCCCTCCGTCTGTCCTCCCAGAAAGAAACAGACACAAATGTTAATTACACGCTTGTGAAGGCAATTATAGTTGTGGTGTAATGTAGTTTCAACGTAATTAGCAGCTAACTTACTGAATGGGACGTGTTTTATTGTACAGTTTGGCTCTGCAGCTTGAGGGTGTTCTGTATCATTATGTGTAAATATCATTTAGGCTAAGGAAACATTATGAATGCCAACCGCATAACAAGCACATGGCTGTTTTTGTGATTATGCGTGTTCTTAAACATCCAGTGTATTTTAACAATTGTTACAGTTCTTTGTTTTTGCCTTTTTGTAACAAGTCATTAACTATGGAGGCCTAAACCTGCAGAAATTAAAATGAGTAAAGAAATGACTTCATAAAAACAACTACATTCCTAAATTAAGTCAATAAATATTTATTTTTGTATTCCTTTTTCCTTTATTAATTATTTCCTTTTATAAAATTACAGAAAAAGCAACATGATAAAATACAGAAATGTATAATTTATTATTTATTTATTCATATTATTTGAATTAAATTTGTTGTATAAATTTAATAAATAATCTGAACAAACAATTCTTAAGTAATAGTAAGTAATCATAATAAAAAAGTAATAAATAATATTAGCCTAACTGTAGACTGTTTATGGTTGCTGTGATCATATAGATTTAACAGCAATTAGCACAGCTCGTCTGATCAGAATTTAGAGCTAGAACTATCCAAGTTATTATTTCACTGTTTGGTTTATGAGCTACATGCACAGACCTATCTTGAAAATATCAGTCCATCATTCTTCTAAATAAAGTCATCCCTGAACCCTAAGGTCCACGCATCTCCTCAGTTCAAAGCGTGAGGCTTCTCTGTTATCTTGGTCTTTCTGATGATTTCTTCTTGGTGTTGGCATGTGTGAGCCTATTTTTTGTTGTCTGTTTTGCAAGTCAGTGGTCTGTCAGCTGTGCAGGGGTCCGGAGGGTGGAGACACACTGGTATCTGTAACGTGTGATGGTGTTCGTGTGGATTCTTAACTTTACCAGCTGCTTTACACCCTGACACTTCATCCATCTGTGAGTTGGCTGTGATAACCTGCTGGCCAATTAGAGACCCTCAGTTTATTGTCAGCACTATTATAAATATCAATTTGAAATATCAGGCAAAATACAGATTCTGAATCATTTACTCACTCTCATGTTTCTACAAACCTTTTTTCTCATAAGCTATTATGCTTATAACAACAACAGCTTATAGAGACCAGGACCTGTCAAGCTTCAAAACTACAAAAATGATGATAAAAGAGGTCCAAACAAAGGTTTTCTGAAGCCATACAATAGAGTGCTTGAAGGATGACTGGTTCCCTTCACAAAAAGCTAATAGGACTTTTCTATTGGCGTTTGGATTACTGCAGAAAATAGGCTCCGTGACCAATAAAAGTTTATGATTCTTCCACGTTTTGATCATCAGTGTAATCTTCACAAATGAACACAACTTTTATGAATTTTGAAGCCTAAAAAAAAAAATCTCGCCAGATGTAAAAAAGCTAAAGCAATCCTACGAACAAATTACACTACTGTCGAATGATTTCAATGTTACCACCACTAAGCCTCTGACAAATCTTATGATCCTTATTTAAAATCTACAAGCTGGAAAGTTTGAGTTGGAATAGTTTGAAAGAGCACAAGCACAAACAATATCCCAGACAACCTCAGTAGTCCCATTTAGCCACTTGTTAGCTATGGCCATTTTCAAGACACTTAAATGCTTAATAAAAATCATGAGCGTGGCATTACTGATCTATTTTATGTCGCTGTGAAAATATCTTGGGCTTATGTTAACCACAGACCTTCTTTTAACCATTTAACCAATAACCCATATTTGATGCTCATTCGTTTCCAGCTTTTCAGATAGACTGCTTCAGCACTCTATTGTTTTGAAAATAGAATAGACCAAAACTGAACATTGCTATGCACAAAATAATGACAGAAATTTCCCTTTTCATGAATGTCTCTAATCTTCGAGACACTCACTGTTCTAAAGATCCCAATGTGGGGAGTCATATATTTAAGCTACACCGGGAATTGCGAGATGATGACAGGGACACACATGATCCTTATCCAGCACAGCGTAGTAAGAGAATTCCACAGCGAGCACGGTGCAGCCTGGCCGAGGGCCAGCGTGGCGTTCAGGGAGAGGCCACGAGCGGGAGTGGACATGTGTGTCGGGGGAACAGAGCGGGCTGATTGCTAAAGATTACCACATGGCTTCTCCTTGCTCAACACATGGCCTGGCAGGGATTCAGCGCTCCTCTTTGTATCTCCCTGCTCATCCTATGGAACGCAATGAGACTGATCTATCTGCCCACTCCATTCCTGGCAAGTCTGGTCAGGAGCTGGGAGGCCGCCTGATAAATCACAACTCCCTTGCATCGACTTCTCCGTTTCTAATAACTCCGGAAACAGAAGACTACCTCGGCGAACCGCTGGTGGCCTCTGTGCAATTCAGACTCGGTTTCTGCATCCGATTAGCTCTGACAACAAACACTTGGAACAGTGTGCTATTGTTTGAGCCCATGACAGTGAGAGGGTAAACTGTGACTGTGAAGATGATAAAATAACTGTAATAACGATACAGGCAGCCGCTGTGAAGAGGTTCCCATAATGGAGAACTGGATAGCCTGTCAGCAGCCCTTCAGGAATTAATTAACTAGCACACCAAAGCTAACCCTCAGAGGCCACAGTGTCACACAGTACTTTGATTTAGCGCTGGCTGTTGACTTGATAATAAGCTGCACATAAGGCCTATCCTGACACACACAGGTTTATATTCTGTCCTCCCTTGTTGAGAAGGATATCAAGTAAAACTTCTACAAACTCAGAGGTTCACAAACTTTTCAGGATAAGTACCACCTTTGATCAAAAAAAAAATAAAAAAAAATAAAAAAAATCAAGACAGTGATGGGATTTGTAAAGAATTCATCAATTCCTGTTCTGGGTTTTTTATTCATATTAATAGTTCCGGTTCCTTAACAGCTTCATCAATGATTCTTTTAGTAGCTTCAAGAAGTATTCAGAAAAAAGAAATGTAATTCCACTCATAAACTGTGAGATAATTTCAGTACTTGAAAAACACACTTTAACTGAGTTGTCTCAGAATTTTTAGAGACAGCACAAATATAATTTAATAACTGGCCTGAATATTTCATAACAACACTAAACAAATGCAAAAAAGCAAAAACATTTAATTTAACTGACAAAATACACAATGTGTATCTTAAATGACACTTCAGTCATTTGAATAACCAATCAGCAACTGCACTGATTAGTAAGCAGTGTGTGTTTGATTCACTAAAATAATTGACTCAGAGTTATTCATTTCTGGGAATCAGTCTACACTAACTGCACTTTATGGCTGCGTTCGAAAGCCTAGGCAGCTGACTTGATGCCTCGCTGCCTTATCAGGCAATGACTTTGTAGGCAACGTTTTTGCACAAAGGTACCTCATGAAACTAATTTCGGACAGGCTTCTGAGGCAGCGTAATGGTTTAATGCTCTACAACAAAATAGGACAAGTTTTGGTGATAACTAAATGAATATTTAATTACTATAAGAGTGGTTTCTCGCTAGAAATAACATCAAAAGTGCAAAAAGTTAGAAATATACATTTACACACAAACTGACCACCAAACGCAACTTTCAGACGCCATCTTTATTTCTTAGCTCAACCGTCACGGTATGGAACGCACAGGATTGTGGGATATCAAAGGCAGCCCAGGATACATCTATGCTACCTTCAAAATTCGATCAGGGGAAGGTACCTCCGGAGACAGGAAGTGAAGCAGAATTTGGATTCGGATGTGCCTTGATGCCTTCCTGCCTTGGAATGCTGCCTCCAAAGGCAGCATTTTAGAGCTTTTGGACGCAGCCTATGTTTCTGATTCACTAACAAGAACAGACTCATTAGAGTCATTTGATTGGGAATCAATCTACACTGTTTACACAATTTACTAAGAAGAATTGATTCAGAGTCACTTGCTTGAGAATTGGGCTACACTAGTTGCACTACATGTTTTTGATTCACTATTTGAACTACAATGTTCACAATCTGTATAACAAGTATAATGTATATTTGTATTCTTTGGACTTTTTTAGTGCAAGAATATCCTGTATAACATTTTATACAGATCATACATTAGAAAAAACTTAAACAAGCCAAAGTGAAAAAGTACTATATTGAGTCATGGGAAACTCCTATGCAGTTTGAGAACCACTGAACTCATTCTGACCGTTATCTACATATAATTCCCAGTACCACAGCTTTTTTTCATGTTCTATGGATATCCCAACGTACTCAGCTGTCACTACACCTCATCTAAAATTCAAATACAGACTTGCAATTTTGGTTGAGCATGATGTTTATTCATGGTCAGCTAATAAAATAAATTTAGGTCCGTCCTCTGCATACTGTGTCTGGAGGTTTGCATGAATCACAGGTGGATGTGTGGTTTGGGAAACGTTAGCCGTTCACTGTGTACAGAGTCACAGCTATGGCAAGTCAAATATAACTTAATGTAAACAGTATACATTTCAACTGTTCATTTTCCAGCTGTTCTTTAAACGGTGGCCCGCCAGCCCACAGCACAAAGGAAATGAAAGAGTGCATGTATGAGAGCAAAAAAAAATAAAATAAAAAATGCCAAGGAGAACAAAGTAGAAGGTTTACAGCTTAACAGGCCTCAGAGGAAGGTGAACTGAATTCTACTTTCTTTGCCTGCACACATGAGCATGCATTACATCGACAACTTTTTGCAAATCCATTGGGATCTGGAATTCATATAAAATGCATTGCTGCATTATTAAAAATAACACATATGGTGAGTCTCCAGCATATAAAAGATCAACTAGTCCCTCAAAATGAAAACTTGCTATTTCTTCTAAGTCTCTAGGACTCTTTGTAATGGGCCTTATTTCCTTTAAGCTTGGCAACAGTTGCCGATGAATAATGAGGTCAATTAATCAAACTCTGGCGTTTTGCTGATGTGCCGTATGCTATTTAATGGCTTAGTAAAGTCTTTTATATATAAATCTATGTATAAATAAGAGTGTGTTTGTGGTTTCATGGGTTTCTTTGATGACATCGGTACAGACTTAACAATGCCCTGATAGTTGCACGAAAGAACGAGGGAGAAAAAAAAAACTGTGAGGGACCCTATCTACACTCATAAACCGGATGTGATGTGATCCTAATTAACCCCAGACACTTGTGAGAGAATGAGACGGATGTCTGGAGGGGTGTCCGACACCAGCTACTAAAATGCAGGGATTGTCCCGTGTCCTACGGGCCAAAGCCAAGGAGATGGGTTTCAAAGAACCGCCTTTGAGAGGACAAATGAATGTAAGCAGCTACCACTTCTAACATCTCTGTTTTCTCACCACACTGCCCTCATCTTCAATTCAGAATGACACTAGAAACACGGCACATAAACTTGAAACACAGCTGTCTTTCACAGCAATTTTAACAGCCATTAAAGTCTCATCAATTCACTTTGAGGCACAAGTGTACTTCAGGCACTCTTGCTTGGCGATAAAGAGATTCGAGGTCTTGCCTGAGACACAGTGTTGACCAAGACATAAAGTCTAGGTCTAGTTCAGCTCTTTGACGTTCCAAAGAGTTACACTTTTTTCACTTGAGAATTAATTCATTTAGTTTGCTGAAGATGTACAATAAAAACAACTCAAGAATATGATAATGATTAAAAAATGTCATTAAAAAAAAAAGTGTCATTAAAAAAAAAGCAAATTGGAAAAAAAATTATATGACGTTTTGTATCCTAACGGTAGAGGTATTTCTAAAACTTTTTCCTTCAATGTCATCGCATTGTCTTGTCTCGTTCTTGGCCGGTGCTTTGTGATTTGTCATTCAAGGACCCCCTTTATGAGCGTTTGTTAAAATCTCCCGCGGAATTCCAAGGCTGAACAGCCCTGATTTAGGCAGCAGGACAAGAGGGAAAATGTGTGAAAATGTGCAGAGCTGCAAGGAAGGGAAGATGAAAGTGACACGGTCAACCCATGTTTCAGAAGCTGATGACCGTAGCCCAAACCAGGCTGAATAATCTGAATGCACCATCATTTTTTTTTTCTTTTTGAATCCTTTCAGTCACTTTGCCTCTGACTGCTGGCGCTTCTCATTCTGCACAATGGGAAATTCACTAAGACCCTTTATTCTTATGCTAATGCTCTCAACTGGGCATCACATTAAATTTAACACATGCACACACTTTTCTGTTTTTCAGGAAAACAAGACACACTCTTGCCGCACTTTTTAGCCAATCCTTTAAACACACAAAGTGAAATTTAGATAATACCTAAATTCTTTGCAATATTTTTTGTAAAAAGTTACTAGCAACTAGTTATTTGAGCTTGTGTGTCAACAGAAAAACCAAAGAAAAGCCCACAACACATATGTAATTACCAATGGCGTGCTTGGTAAATTATAGACATACATAATATATTTAAAAAATCTTCTTTGGGAACTTGAACAAACTAACTATGCCCAATGGCATTTATAACAGACAAAATTCTAAGGGAGCCGAGAACTGTTTATTATTGAGAACCGGTTACATTTTTCTAAAGCAGAACTGAATTATTTTAACGACGTTCGGTTCACCAACATTGTTTGTTTTCTACAATTATACCTTCACTGAATCTTAAACATGCAGCCAGTCTGATTACCAACGACTCTTATGAACCGGTTCTTTTGAACGAATAATTCGAGTCAGTTCTTTTAATGATTCAAAAACAAACAACCCGACAAGTGAGGCTTGATTCCCGAACAAATTACTGTTATGAGCTTATAAATCAGTCGGTTAATTCACTTTCTAAACCACTCTTTTGTCGTGTTTGGACTAGAAATAAATCAGCTGTTAGGCTACTGTTGTACTGTTATGTTAAGGCTAAGGAAACTGAGTAGTTAATAAGCGCCAGTGTGAAGTTATAGCATATACATTGCGTTTAGTTGTAGCTATATTATATTTAATATAATTAGGGCTATTTGGATTGCATAGGTATGTTTGTGATGTCTTATGGGCTACCCAGATCGCAATTCATCCAGTCATTTAGCGGCAGATTGCTGAGAATGGTAAACGCAATAAGCATTAATTTCTTCATTAAAAAACTAAACGAATCTTTAAGAATCGAAACCGTTAAGAAGAATCTGAATCGGAAATGGAATCGCTAAATTCCTTAAGATTCCATCCCTACCTGGGACACTTGACAAAAGTTTGAGATTGCTTAAGTCACTAAATATATAGTTATGAAAAGTAAACTGCCAAATCCTCTTCTCGTCAGCATGGCTATATATTGTAGGCTAGCTTATGACACAATCCAGTACAGCATGTCGCGACATTTAAAAACAATTAAGAGATATAGAAAAATTTAAAAACTCTGTTCCAATGAAAGCCACATGCACACTGTGTTTGCTAACGTGCGAATAAATCATATGAAAATACATATTTACCTGTTTTGATGCTGTAAAGTTCGTCAGTTGCTCAATTGTCCAGCGTGCAACCGAAAAACAACGTAATTGTACTTAAAACAAAAGTGCTCAAAGTGCCTTGGATTCTGTCGCGAAACTCCATCAGCGAATTATTTTGTTTTGCAAAAGCAAATGTTTACGGAAAAACTACATCATTCGCGGACGACGACGCGCTACAGTTGCATCTCGCAAACTTTGACGATCCATCACACGCGACTTCAAAGACTGTAGTTGCTCGAACATTAAAAAGTAATTTAGCCGTCCACACGGCAGAAATTTACCCCAAGCAAGTTTGTTGAATCGTCAGATGTGATGGATCTGTTGGCGTGATTTGCTTTCAATCCGATCTGCCCTCCTCTATCTCCACTTCTCCCCCCAGTTCTTTGAGTTTTGGGCCACTCTCTTCACCAGATGGGCCGGGTTACATCAAACCAAAGGTAGTTGAAGCTTAAGAGGAGTTTGCTTTCAAGTTTCACTGGAGATTTGCAAAACCTTTGCATAAGAATGTTTTATATGGTTTAGAGCGACTCTTTTTTAAGTTTAAGGTTTGTTGAAATAAGACTTTTTTTTTCAATTTTTCTTTCTTTCTTTCTTTCATTAAAAAAATTAAAGTAGAAATTCAAACTATCAGAATGTGTTTGTTTATTGCAATTTATTGGGATTAATGTATATGAATAAATTATTGGCATATATCTTCGCTCACGTAAATACATTAATGAATAAACGAAAAATCTTAATGTTTTCTTGTTTGTGGTTGATGCCCTCCATATTACAGCGCAGATCACAATATGCACAGTGCACTACCTGTGATTGCAGTTAAACCAACCTAAGCTAGTTTGTTGGTCTTAGCTGGTTTAAGATGGTCTCCAATCTAAGCCATGCTGACCTCAGGTGGTTTATCTGGTAGGTCAGCTGGTTTCCAATCGCTATAAAACCCATCACTCTGGTTACAGATTCTTTAATAATGTATTTTGCCAAACTATTAACACAATACAACGACACCTAGTGGAGAAGTGGGGAAGGTTTTTGTGTTGGATTGGTTCAGTTGCTGTTATGGGTTTTCCCTAGCAGATTACCAAATATTTACAAATGTATAAAATTACTATAATGAATAAATAGATGGAAAAATAGCCTGCTTGCAACTAATTAAAGATGATTCAGCCACTACACTTTCAAAATAATTCCAAATCATCTATACCTTACGGATTACAAACAATAGGCTAATGTATTTTATAACCTAATCAGTCTAAACTAATGTTTAACCTCTTGCCAATTGGGTTAAACTCTCACTGAGTAGATAACGCACAAAAGACATTGTATAGAAAGTAAAGGAATGAAAATAAATGAGAGGTAATTCAAACTATTATTTTGACACTTACAAAATACATATTGTAGGCAAATATTTTTTTCCATACATGTTTTTTTAAAGTACTTTACATTCTAATAAAAGACATTGATTAAGACATTTGGTTGGAGGCTATGCTGAATAGACAGACAGAAATGCAGCTTTGAAAATATTTTTTTTTTTCAAGTTGATTGCTTAACTAACATAAAACGAACCCTTTTACATCAGACAGGTCTCTTGAATTAATATATATCTAAAGTTTCCATGACATGCCTTGTAAAACTTATCAAGACTTATCAAAAGGCCTTCATGCAGGATGGCTTTTGAAAAGTTTCATCTCTAAAGGGGATCCCTAGACTTCTTAAAATACATGTTAACATTAGTTTCCTGACTCACATAGCCCCAAACATTTTGCTTTCTAAACATGTCATTCAGGCATGCATCAAATATTGTCTTAAGCAAAAGGCTACATGTTTGTGCATGTTGTACATGAAGTTTTGAATGAATGTTAATATAAAATATAAGGTAGAGATACTCCATCTGGATGCTTGGAACTGATTCACATCTGTAGGAGTGCATTCACGTTTTTTTCAGATTGCTCCAATGTATTTAGGTATGTCTGTGGTAAAAGCAACAAAAGACCAATGGAGATAACTCCATCTAGTGGTACACACTCTGGCTCAAATTCAGTCCAGATGTGGATTGAATTTCGATTATGACCTCTTCTTTTTATTTGTTGTTATTATATATATGTATATATATATATTTAAATTTGTTTATTTGTTAACTGCATGTTTAATTCATTGTGATGTTAGTATGAAAGGTCTGTCAACTTTATTACACGTTTCACAAGATAATTGCGTCAGTACATCTCCTTGTCGCAGATATGTAGTACTAGCCCGGGTTATGTTTACCTCCAGGTTTACATTCAAAACTAAAGTCTTAAAATAACACAAACAAATATATAAATGCCCTAATTTTTTTTTTGTTTCATATTTTAATTGTATTACTTTATTTTAAAGCATGTTGTTGTCAAATCGTTTTCGGAAGATCCAGTTTTATATTTGAAACCCCATATGTGCCACATGAAAAGGTAGGCCTTGTGTGCTCCTACGTACGTTTCGCAAAAGTTTCAATTTATCTTCGTTTTATATATGTGGAAAATTTTGAGTCACAAACTGGGATAATTGAAAATATTCAATGTTTTTTTGTTCTTATTCTGTGTTTTAGCTGAATTTTGATTGTTGTTGATGACTGTTTAGGTATTTTGTGTTTGAAGCTCTTAAGACTAACAATTATTGTCAAACCAAGAACACTGTGATCAGAATTCATGTTTGCCTTTTTGGTTGGGCCTAACCAGACACTATTTACTTTCCCTTGTCTTTTCAAAGAGCATCATGTAAATATTTTTAAGAAAAAACTTAGACTCTGATTCATATAACAAATGCTTTTTTGAATCTTTATACATTTGTCTTGTTTGTATCAATTTAGATTTATTTTATAAATTGGCATTTTGTTTTTAATGTGAATAAATAAGTGGTTGAATGCATGTTGAGATTGGTCATGCTGGTGGATTATTAAAATGGAGGCCCATCATGTCTAGACTTTCTTTCAACCCCAAATTAATACCCATCATTTTACAGCCCTATCGATGTTATCACAAAGAAAGTCTAACATTTTCATGCTAAAGTTTCCATGAAACTAACGGAAAGGCCATTCAAGGAGGTGGTGATTGGGCTGATTTGTCGTGGGAAGGTTTATTTTGTTTTGACCAGTGTTGCCACTTCAAAGAACAGGAAAATTGGAGGGGGTTACAGTACCCTGCACTGACTCATGCCCATGGTTTAGATTGTGGCTCCTCATTTATTTTAGGCAAATTAGACATTGCCATATGAATGTCAAAAGCTGGTTCAGTAGTTCGTTTTAAAGGGATAGTTCACCAAAAAAAAACAAAAAATCTGATCATTTAGTCATCCTCATGTCTTTACAAACACAAAATATAAAATAAGACAAGTCAGTGGGGTCCAAAACAACACTGGACCCCACTGACTTGTCTTATTTTATGTTTATGGCCATTTTTATTTAATTTGAGTTAGTCTATAAATATGTATTTATGTTGCTTCTACAGAGGATTGTTGTTTTGTTTTTTTCCTCTGTACTGTAACAATTGTATGGCTGAAATGATAATAAACACCACTTTTACTTGACTTTATTATATGGACAAAAACAGTTAAACAGGTTTAGATGGACATAAGGGTTAGTGAATGGTGAAAGTTTTCATTTTTGAGTGATCTATCCCTTCAAAGTTCATTTTGCTTTGTGATCTCCAACCTAATTGTAAATTCTATTTTTGTTTATTTGTTAATTTATAAAGTCTGCTCTGATTTGTATTTTATTTCTTAAGTTATTCTTCATTCACATTTTATTCTATGTGTGGAGAGTCGAAAAATCATTTCACTGTATGTTGTACTATGTATGGTTGTGTGTAACAAATAAAATTTTAATTAATGTTTTTTAAGTCAATAGTGTTTGGTTACCCACATTCCTTAAGATGTCTTCTTTTGTGTTCAGCAAAAGAAAGAAATTAATACATATTTGGAACAATGTGAGTAAATGAAGACAGCATTTTCCATTTTCAACTTTAATTTCTTCTGTGGTGCATAAAAGAAGATATTTCGATAAATGTCTCAATGGTTAGTTTTTTCCTTTTTCAATGAAAGTCAGTGGGGTACAATGTTGTATTGGACCCCATTTGCCAACTTTTTATTTTTTTTGCACTTTTTAGTTGTTTTTACGGAGGACCATTGTTCCATGTCATTAAATAGCAAGGCTTGGTTCTGTGCATTGGTTGTGGATTCAATTTTGATGTTTGGGAGGCAAATGAACATGAGCTTGTAGGGACAAGTTTTAAGTAAGACTAAATGATTGCAGAAGTCTGACTTATGTGACCAGAGAGAAGTCTTTCACTGTAAGATCCAGTTTATGATATTTTGATTAGACGAAGTGACAAAATGAAACATATTTAAAGATTAATTGTATACAGTAAGATCTTACAGATTTTAAGCAATGTCTGTATATCGTTTTTTCTGACATGGTACTGATGCTGATCTTGTCTGAGGGCCAAAATGAGTATGGGGCCATACATGGCTGTTGTCTGACCCTAGATGCTATCTAGTGCTAAATATGTTTGTACCAGGCAGGCGACACTCATCTGTGACTCATAAACAACTCTTTCCTCCATGTCGTGCTAGCAGTGCCTGTGCCAGAGCACATGACCCGACCATAATATCCTCTCTACTAATGACAAACTTACGCTTCCAGAGAGAAAAAAATTAAAGGCCTCTGAAGTGGGACGGTGACCTGGAAAAATGCCTCCAGTTTTCCCGTAATGTGTGGTTCTGTGCGGTTTGGCCTGCTTTTTAGTTTAATG
Organism: Labeobarbus marequensis; assembly: GCA_034780575.1. Lineage (NCBI taxonomy): Eukaryota > Metazoa > Chordata > Actinopteri > Cypriniformes > Cyprinidae > Labeobarbus > Labeobarbus marequensis. The sequence goes on along the minus strand of JAUZSZ010000104.1, from coordinate 24,217,235 downwards.
ATAGAGATGTTGTATCACTGCTTTGAGAACCTGGATAAAGAGAGTGCCACAGTTTGGGAAGCTGAAAATGAAAAGCTTTTGATTTTGCCACTAGAGGACAGCAGTGAACTTTTGATTGCAGTTTTGTTCATGTACTGCTTGCCATATATTTAACTTGTAGTTTCTTTAAACTTAACAACTTGCTTTCGAGCTATTTGTTTTTGTATGTACTTAATGCAATACAAAATCATATTTTTGCATATTTACTGTATACTAGGTCAGATGAGGTGCTGTTCTGCTATATTAGATTTCTAAATTATTCCAAATTGCCTATAATCTCTTAATGCATTATGTTAAAAGGGTTTGAATCATAATAAAATGGTTCAGGGTAGTGCAACTGTGTCAGTGCTTACTCTTTATATTTTTTTTTTTGTGTGATTTCTACCTTTATTTGATGGGACATTAAAGTGAGGACATGGAAGTAGAGGCAGAGAGAGGAGGAATGGGACTGGAATATGAAGCAGATCAGATTCAAACCCACATCTCACAATTCTTAATAATTCTTATGCATCATAAGCATGTGCTCAGTTTTATTCTGATTTCTTATGGAAAGATCTGAAACACCAAAAGAGGGCGTTCACACCGGAAACATCCTTGAGTTCAAAAGTAGCTTCACAGAATTGAACACAGGAGTCTTAAGATGCATTTTAAAATCATAAATGTGAAGCTTAATTCAGAAAATTAATTCAGAAGCTTAATTCAGCCCACTTTTTTCACATCAATTTTATAGTCATTTTAGAAGTTATGTTGCAATGGAAACAGTAAAATTGGATATAACTTTATTCAAGAAGTGTAAAAATTGTGTCTCATTGCGTGAGATGTTAAAAAACAAGTGAAATATTTCACAGCGGTCAAAGATCTCAAACCCAGTAAATCTGTGAAAATTGCCATTGAGTGTGCGCTTTGCAAATTATGCCAAGACTGCGATTAGTTTACCGCATGTTATCTTATATATTTCCCAGAAGGCACTTGGATATTTATGGGTTATGTTTCTGTGTACATGCATTCACACACATTGAACGTAGCGTGTGACCTTGTTTAAGCGCTGACACTGAGAAGAATCACCTGGCAACTTCGCCACAGTATTTTTAGAAAATCCAGTGAGCAAACAAATTGCATGGTGGCCCTCTTTCACCTCTCCATGTTCAAGCCTGACAGGTGTGTAACTTATAGCGTGGTCTCCTCCACCCTTCTGATTACATGCCCGGGACCCCCTCAACCCCCACCTTCTAGTATGTGAGAACCTCTGTCATGGGAGGAGTTCACCTCTGACCCCCATTTCTCCTTGAACTCCACACTTTTTGTGTGTTAAATTGTGCCATGTCCCTTGTGCTGGTCTATCCTACTCCATTTTACAAGGAGGAGAGGAAGACCAAGCCCTTACTTTTTAGCACAAACAGCTTTTTCCTGTGACATTCCAGTGATACTGTGGTTGTTAACAGGTGGTTTGAGCAGCTGTGCATCCTAAAAGATACCACAGAAATAGACTTTTGTATGATCTATTCAAGGAAATATTCTGTTGTTTTATCACCAAAATCTGGTTATAATCAAGTTCTTTAAGCAGTTTCACTAATTAATAAAAGACTCCAGGGGTACTGCTTCTCAAACACCTTCCAGAACATTTTTACACTTTTGACTCTACAAAAAAAAAAAAAAAAATAGATCTGGAGAACATGTCTGAAATTCATACATGCATAATGATTTTAATAATTATGGCCAGTTCTGATAAGTTGATAATTTTCACATAATGACCAGTATTAAAATCTGTAGTATTTGACAAAATAAATTAAAATGAATGAATGAATAAATAAATATTATTTTTATTCTCATGGTATTAGATTATTTTATTAATGGACATAAACACAAAATGTATTTTTAAAATTCTATATTAAAATGTATTATTCAAAGAAATGTCCTTGGAATGAATATCGCCTATTAAGATTGATATAAATCTAATAGTTTCTGAAATAAAATATTTATTGATATAATGACTAATTATATATTAATAAAAACATATTGTTTTTAATTTTGTGATCTCATATTTGGTACCTATATAGCACATATCCCTATTCTAGAAAAAAAAAATAATAATAAAAATACAGGGTTTTCCAGAGGGTGACCCTCACAATGCATCTGTTCTTGAGTTGTA
>JAUZSZ010000104.1:24154964-24166175 GCA_034780575.1 Labeobarbus marequensis | reverse complement strand
ATGCCGTAATTCATAATCGGTTTCCTCTTCACATAATGTTCTTCTCTACATGTTATTTCCTCTCTTTAATGTTACAGTGGATTACGAAAGATGTCAGAAAGCTCTGTATTACATGGTTTGAGTCAGAACTGATGGAGAAAGTTTTCCCATGAGCACCTTAGGTCGTGTCTGTTGTGTAGATCATATTTATCGGTCTGGAGACGTTCAGAAAGAACAACCTGAAGATCAGACTTCTCTAACAACCGGTTATCTGGAGACAAAGAGAAACAGAGAAATTTGGAATTGAAATAATATCTGACAGGTAAATAATGCAAAAGAAGATTATATTACATTATAATTTTTTTTGTTATTTTTCATTTAGGTCGTCAGAAAACACATATTGGTAAAAGATTATAAAACAAACATTTTTTTCTGTGCACAGTATGTCCACAAATATTTATTTGTATTAAATTTGTTGGAATATTTAATTATTATTAAATATTTAAATAATGTTATTGTTTAAATATTTAACAGTAATTTTTTTTTTTTATTGAATCCAATTTTTTTTGTTAATCTTTAACAGAATGATCTCGGATTTACTATAATGAAAATTGTTTTTTATTTTATTATTAATTTTCTTTTAATACAAAGTAATTGTAACCTTGCAACAATGCAATAACATGTCAGCAGAAAACAATCACATTAAATAAAATAATAAATATAATCTAACAATAACAATCTAACAACAAAATAAAATATTTATTATTATTATTATTATTCCAGCTCACATAACAATAACTAACTAATAAAAAAAAGAAAGAAAACAAATGAACTAAATAAATGTGCATGTAGCTTACATTGGTGTATGATCTCCTCAAAAGCCTGACGCTGAACTCGGTCTCTCTGCTTCAGCTGCTCGAGAACGTGACGTTTCCACAAACACTCGACTCTACGCCCCGCCATCTCCTCCTGCACACACACACACACACACACACACACACACTAGAGTTAACAGCACTGACACGGTTAATATTGCATTGAACCAGTTTCCTAAAGCAAATACAATTAACCAAGAGTAGAGTGTTTCTTAATTCAGGGCACGTTCAGCCCACAGGGAAAAGAGGAACATCTCTCCTCAACACAGGAGGAAGTGACTCAAGATCAAACACAAGAAAATGAACTGAAATAAACACACTGATTTTAGATAATTACTATAAACTATTTGAAAAAGTAGGCTACTTTCATTAATACCTGACAGACGCACATTCAAATGACATATTTTATTTATTTTATGCACATTTGTGTTATTGATCTGCCTTCAGAGCAGAATGAATTTATCACACGTAATTGATCAGATATTAATGTCAATCAGTAATAATTAATAACACAAGGTTTATATGAATCAGATTATGAGATCTGCCTTGTCATTCCAGCTGCAGGATGGAAATAAACCTGCCATGATGCTCAATCACGTGTGCTGAAGACATTTAAGACAGATAACACATAAAACATGTTTCAAACAGGTTGAATAGAAAATATAAACAATAATTCGGCGAAAATAAATATGTTATGAGTAAATCAAACTGATCGTTTGTGACAGCTACTCACAAGAGCACACTAAATAAACAGCACAAGGTGTAATCTGATTATAAACAGTGACATTATTAATAACTAATCTGTTATTGTTTTGGTTTTAGTTATTTTAATGTGATTTAGCATATCTGCACCGGCTAATCGCTGCTCTTGACTTTCACTTTCGATAAACAGAATGTTTACTTTACCTCACAGCATCCAAACACGTCTACGCTAGTTCAGACGGACTCTTCTTAATGATAAAAATGATTAATCCGACTAATAAGAGCCGAACCGTGTCATAAGAGGTTTAATCGTACAGGTTTCATGCTAACCCACTCCAGACTGAAGGATGACCGACGCCATTTTGGCTCAACAGACGTATGTTTCCTGCTGCGCCGTCGCGGGAGTGTTACGTTGCGACCGCGTGCTTCCCACGTTTTCCTTTAAAAAAAACAAACAAAAAAAAATTATTTGAAGCCTTCTTGACTCATGAGTAAAAAAATGAAAAATTAAGAGAACAAATACACGTGAAATAACCATGATAAAATATAAAATTTGTTTTATCAAAAACCAATAATTATATTTTTAGCTATAAAGATTTATTTACTGAAATTTAAACTTAAAATAGAGTTACAAAACAGTTACATAAAATATTTGAAAAAAAAAAACTTTAACAATAACAATAATCCTGTATCATAATCCATAAACAAGACCATCATGTCAGTTATTTGAAGAATTTTGTTAAAAAAACAATTAATTAAATATAAGCAGTATTTTCAGGAAAACAGGCTATTCTTTTGTGTAGTTTGGAAGCATTTTACATACCTTTCTTTGTATAAGTTAATATTTCAAACAGTGCACAAATGCTTATTTAAGCTGGTCTTATTGTGCATTTTGGTTAAAATAATACACTAATCATCTGTTTTTGTATTGTCTGATATGTTTGCATTTTTAAGAAATATCAAGATAAGGGTTATAAATGTATTGTTTTATGAAACTTTATTTTCATGGTCTGTCCAAAAGAAGCCAGAGTAATTCAGTTGAAGAGACAAAGTCAATTTTAACAGGTTGTTGTCAAAGCAATCAAGCACACATTATATGTTATACACTATCTTCAATAAAACTATTGAATCCTCAGCATTGTTAAAAATGAGAAGGAAAGAAACCAGAGGTTTGATAACTGCAGTAAAACATTAAAAAAACTATTTGCACAATTGCAAAACTTCAAAGAATTGTTTAATTCACAGAAACAATGACAAAACACACATACTAGCATTTTCAGAAAACAATGAGCTTTTCAAAACACCAGAACAGACAATGTAACATTTATATAACATAATAAAATGATCCATATAAGCATGACAATTTACATGACTTAAAAGTTAACATGAAAAAAAAAGAGATTTAATGGGAAACAAATGTACAGCATGGAAATTGTTGTGATGGTGTAAAGCAATATTATTAAGATAATATCCTAGTTTTATTAATATTTTGAATGAGTTTTTATTGTTTTAGTAATTTTGTTTTTTGTTTTTCGATATAGATTTTATACATTTTTATTTCAGTTTTAGAGAATGAGAAATATTGCCTTGGCAGCTATCTGAAATAAAGTTAAATAAAGTTTTTTTCAAAGGTTTTGGTTTTAGCTTTAGTTCACTATAATAACTCTGTTTCATATCAGAATTGAGTCAAATGAATGATAGTTTGCAGTGGATTTTCAAGGACCTAATTCTCATCCGAAATGCCACCGGCATCTATTGGAGCTGAAAACTTGAAAACTGATGTCTTTTCATACAAGCTAAGAAAGTATTTATACTCGTTATGAAATCAGCACTGATGAATCATGCAAAGTAAGTCAATTAAATAAGCTCAATTTGTTGACTTCTGAAATGCAAGTACTAAAAAATACACACATCCATGTACAAAAAAATGAAAGCCAAAATAAGAGCATCAGACATAAGCTTTAGAGGTGCTGTTTTCTGACGGTGCTGATTTGTAGATCTTCTGCGGCTGTGCAGAGCTGTAGTTATAGTTGCGACCCCTGAAAGAAAGAGAATGAGGAAAGTTATGACTTGTGTTCATCACAGATGCGTTTTAATGTTGTGATCCGAGACTCACCGTGTCTGAGCAGGTCTTGAACTCTTGAAGGAAGTGCAGAGGATTCCTCCGCCCAAAATAGCCAGAGCTCCTGCAGCCCATCCCAGATACAGACCAACGCCCAGTTCATACCTGAAGAAACATCAGCATGTGAGCGTGTTTATTGAACTAGAATGGCATTTACATGATAATCCAAGGTGCTTCATGTCCAAAAGTGTGGTTTATCCCTATAAAACCTTCTGAATCATATTCATCCAAGGCCTCTAAATGATCAAAACTTTGCTGAAATAACCACAATCTGCATGCCTTCTGTTGTCTGATTGATAGTTTTTATCCAGTTAAAGCTCGGTCCCACTTTATATTAGGTGGCCTTAACTACTATGTACTTACATTTAAATTAATAATTTGGTACAATACATTTAGTGTACATACATGCTTTTACATTGTACTTATATTTTTAAAAATACCTATATGTAATTACATCTGTAATTGCATTTATAATTACACTGTTGACCCACCCTTAAACCTACCCATACCACCAAACCTGTCCCTAACCTTACCCGTATCCCACCTCAATAGCAGCAATAGTGTTGCAATACAGTATGAACACAATAAGTACACTGAACTTATTTTTTGATGGATGTACATAGTAGTTAAGGCCACCTAATATAAAGTGGGACCAAATGCAATTTATTCTCGTAATGCAAAGCTGATTTTTTTTTGTCCATATATAGTGGACGTTAATAGTTACCTAAACAATTTGATAACCAACATTCTTCAAGATATCATCTTTTCTACTCAGAGAAGAAAAAAAAAAGTCTTTTTTTTTTTTAAATTATGACAACAAGTGGTGACAGAATTTTCATTTTTGGGTGGGCTGTCTCTACATCTGTACATCTAATTAACAAGTAATTAAGAAGTAGTTTAAATTAAGTTTATTGTTACTTATTTTGGCTTTGACAATTTTTTCGTAATTATATTCAAGCTTTTGATAGTACCATCTCCATCAATTTAAATAATCACATTCAGACTAATCATAATTATGATGTTGATATCAGACATTGTTGCAGGCATTGGGTGAATTCTCACGTGCAGCCTCAAACTCAGCAGTCATTGGTCAAACCGGAGGATTGTTTGCTTGTGATGTTAGGGACGTCTTGACCTTGATGACCTCTTTTTTCCCCCTTGGCCAATAATAAGTCTTGATTCTGCAGCAGTAACAGAATGGTCAAACATATGTCAAGGGCAATCATGGTCCAAATGCACCTGACCTGATATAATCCCCTTTGAAAGGGGCTTCCACCTGTTTACTATTGTTAACAATGAGTACATCGCTAAAGAAGCTTCACGTTGTGAAAAGAGTTTATTGAAGCACTTACCACCACATAAACTTTCTAACAATCTTCAGAAGATCAAAAAAGAAAAAGAAAAAAGGATAGTGCACTCAAAAATGAAACTTATCTAATCATTTACTCACCCTTATGTTGAAAGTCAGTGAGGTCTAATGTTGTTTTGGACCATCATTATACAGACAAAAACAGTTCTTCAAAATATCTTCTTTTGTATTACATAAAAGAAATTAACTCTTTGGAACAACGTGAGCGTGAATAAATGATGACAGAAGTTTCATTTTTCAGGTGAACTTATATTTAAATACTAAGAAATGGAGTACAAAAATTATAAATGTGCATTGAATTCTCCTTTAAATACTATGGTAGCCCATTTCTGCCACGGAATTATAAAAAGTAAAAATAAAAAGGTAATTGCGACTTTCTTCCAATTTTAACATTTTTTAAAGTCCCAGTTCAGTTCTGAGTTTGTCTCACTATTTGTACTTTATCGTTTCTAAGAATAAAAGTCAGAATTGCAAGATATGCAATATGCAAAGATATTGACCTTTTTTTTCTCTCGCAATTGTGAGTTTACGTATATCACAAAATCAGAAATGCGAGTTTGTCACAATTCAGATTTTTTTCTCTGAATTCTGTGCTTACATCTCGCAATTCTGTTTTTTGTTTCTGTCACTGAATAAAAAATACTTAAAAATTGACTTTTATGAAAAGTCAGAATTGCAAGATACAGTATAAACATTTTATTGCAATTGCAAGTTTATATCTTGCAAATGTAATTTAACATCTCACAATTGTAATTTTATGTCATAGTTTAGTTTGTTGAGTTGTGAGATTAAAAAGTCACAGTTTACTGTTTTTATTAATTTATTTCCTTGGTGATAACGGACTTTCATGAAATACTCTTGCAAAATCATCTAAATGCACTGGAAGTGAATCAGCAAGAAAGGTCCTCGCTTTCACAGGGGGTCAGAAAACGATACTGAGGCGTGCGAGTTGCTCAAAACGCACGCCTCCTGAAATGAGCATTATCATAGACTCCCACATCGCTCATCAGCCATGCTGTATTACCCCTCCACACCAACTTACATGGTCCCACCCCCACTGCTAGCCAGGTTTTGAGGGGGTTGGGGTGACAGACCGACCTTGCATGTCCACTAACGGTCACTTTAATGCATTGGGGGTCAAGGGATTAGACCGGGAGGGCTCACCTCTCTCACACCGCACTGATAATGTGAATGAGGTCAGTGTCGATGAGGGAACTAGTGGAACCCAAACTCCCTCCCTACATATCTTGGGGCAGCAGCAGTCATGCAGAACTCACAAGTGAACACACAGAGTGTGAGCTCATAGGATTAGGTCACTGAATAAGGTCAGGACACCTCTGTGACAACGCTTGGAATCCCTTAAACCTGTTCTATTGACCAAAAATGGTTTGCGTCACAACTGCGGTTGTTAGGCAAAAGGACTTTACTTGAATTCTGTGGTTTAGCTCTTAGGACTTTTAAGTCATTAGCTAAAGAGAGAGAAAAAAAGTCATGTTCATGTTCAGAACTTGACTGTAATTTAAGCTGAACTATTTTTCCATATCAAAGGTGTAATACTTCACTTGTTATCCCTGGCATACACCACAACAAATACTTAGCTCATTGTTCATTCAATGTGGTCTACCAGTCATACAAGACTACATGATCTTGCCCTATAGCTATCAACATATCTGTAATCCCCTTTGAAATACATGATCTGGGCTTCAAACATGCCTGCTGTCAGAGAGGCAAGTCTCTTATGATAATACAGAACACGAACACAAACAGTCATTTTCAGGGCTGACATAAACAGCGATATCACATCTTGTTTAAACATGCCGGAAAATAACACTGCGAGAACATAGCTCAGCATCGCATAGGACGTGACATAACTGGTAGATGTGTAAATGTATACTTTTTTTTTTAGCAAGGATCCATTATACTGATCAAAAATGACTGTAAAGACACTTTGTGTCAAAAGATTTCTACTTTAAATAAATGTTGTTCTTTTAACCTTTCTATTCATCAAAGAATCCTGACCAAAAAAGTGCCACGGTTTCCAAAAATATAATTAAGCAGCACACCTGTTGATATAAATAAATAAATAAATAAATAAAATTTTGTGTACCAAATCAGCATAGAATTATTTCTGAAATGGCATGTGATACTGAAGATTGGAGTAATAATTGCTGAAAATTTGGCATTGAAAATAAGAATAAATCATATTTTAAAATATATTAAAATAGAGAAAAAGTTTTATTGAAGTTTAAGTTGTTTTAGTTGTAATAATATTTCCAAATATTATTGTTTTACTGTATTTTTGATCAAATAAATGCAGCTGACATGAGCAAAAAAGAAATAAAAAGATGAATTCACACATATATTTATTATATAAATATTTACAAGTGTGTTATTCTATTCTGTTCTGTTCTTGTATGTTCTGTTCTGTTCTGTTCTTATCAGTAAAATATGGACAGGACTATTGGTTTGGCTGACCAATGGAAGACATGAGATAAACCTGAAACCTGTTTGAAAACAATAAGTATTTTTGCCTTTTTGTGTTTCTGCATTCTAGTGGTGCAGAAATTACTTAAACTTTAATTAGTATGGTTTTCTTTTTTGAAATTTTATCATCATTGAATTAACTATTAAAAAGTAAATGTTTTTGACAGTTTTGCATGCTTTATGGAAGGAACAGTACCCCAGGAACTTCATATATCTTCAAGAGATATTGACGAGGAGGAGGGTCTGATCGGGGATCAGGGAGAGCGAAACAGAGAGAAAGGAGAGGGAGTGTCTTGAATAGAGTGAGGGGCTGATGGCTTGTCCTTTCAGTCATGTTCTTTGTTCACTTCAGAGTGGCTTATGTTCTCCAACTCTTCTCATGACAATCAACAGGGGACCGACCATGTACAAGAGCAACCTGCTTCACTCCTGTCCATCTGTTTGACTACTGACTTTAATAACTCCTATTAGGGTTAATACACTGCTCCGATTCATTGTATGGGTTGTGCGACAATAAGGTTTTAATTAACAATTTCCATTTGTTTTTTAAATTATCCCCCAAGGTCGTGATATTCCCTAAGTTAACTATACAGAGGGTCAGTTAAAGGCATGTTGAGTTTTTACTGCAAGATTTGATAAAACACCGTTTCTGTAAGCTCCTAGGTAAACTGAGTGGCATTTGTGCAAATGCTATGAGCCATTCATTGTAGACTACAGCTTAGGTTTCTTAATACAGAACTGTTTTCAGATAAGTAATCTGCCTTCTATTCTTTGAGTTGAGTTTTGAGAGGGATATCTAAGAAAGCAATGCAACTGCTACTTTAATGCTACCTGAAAATATACACCTTATAATACAGTAGAATGGCAACATTTCGTTCATTTATTATTTTAATCTCATTTGAATAATTTATTCAGGAAACTAAAGTGAATGAACATGTAGAGGCCGACCCCTAATTAGGGCTGCATTCTTTGGCTGTGATCAAGTCTCTTCTTTGAGCCTGTGATATTGTGCTTTATCTGATTAAACAGAGCTGCATACGTTCACTCAGAGGAACACAATTCTAAGCTATTGTTTGTTTTGCCGTGTGCTTGTTGAGCGTGGGGTGGACAGCATGCATGAAACTAAGCAGTTATTGCCATATACACATTGTTATTATTCTGTCAGATGGTATTTATAGTCATGTCTCTTTCTTCGTTCTTTATAAAGGAGTAGTTGTTTGAACCCTTGCTCTCTTGCCCCTGTGTGTCCCCATGTTTGTTTTTACTGCAGTTCACTGTGTTTGGGTTATGGATTGTAATTTTATAATAGTTGTTTGGATAGCCTCAGCTTCTTACATACAAGTAACTCTCTGGCTTACAGAGTTGTTTCATGTACCAGCTTGACAAGTTTACTTGGTCATATTTCTCTACATTTAACTGCCTTAATGGAGTAACAACAACAAAAAAAAAAAAAAAAGGCAAAAAATTAGCACTTTTATCTTTTTCTTTTTTTGGGTCTAAAAATGTAAGATGGTATTATAGACCTGTATATAATACTGTTCAAATGTCTGGCATTGGTAAGATGAAATATATATATATATGTATGTGTGTGTGTGTGTGTGGGTTGAGCTATATATGTTAGACATGCAATGTGATGAGCTCATGGATTAAGACAATTTTGCAGCACATAGCGACAAGCAGGTGTTGTAAAGTGCTATAGTGGATTCTCTTGCTATTTAGTGCAGTGAGAAAAAATTAAATCAAAAGACCTTTACCAGAGGGGGCCTTTAGCCCTGTAGTACCCTATACATATGTAAAGAACTTATTCATATTCACTTTGTATCCCCATGTGTCTGTGGTTATGATACTGCAGCAAGGTCATACAAAGTGTTTTGCATGATATCCCTCCCTGTTTCCCTCCTCTCAAACATTCCCCAGTTCCCATCCTCTGTGTTTTTAAATAGTGCCACATTCCCTCTAGAGTTGTTATGGAATGAAAGTGGCTCTGAACTGTTAGCATTCCTAAGTAAGTCTTCTAATTTTCAGAAATGATTGTATCTTGTTCTCCAGTTTGCAAGAGGCATGACTTCAGGAACCCAGGGTTTATAAAGAGGTCAAAATAATGTGTTATTTTATGAATGGCTGTTTCATGGTGTTTGATTAGCACCAGAGAATGGCTTGTTGTTTGTTGATATCATAAATAGAGCTAAACTAAATAAAGTTATAACTAAACAATCTAACTAAATAAACTGGATAAACACCTCAGCTGAAAACAGGAAAAAAGAATGGGAAAATATAATGATAGGCAACAACAAAGTGTCCAGACCCTCAATTTAGTGCTAATCCTAAAGTCTGAAAATGCTCATTTACCTTATATGATTAAACCCTGAGAGGATCCAGATGTCAGTGTTTGTGGTGTTTCATCTCTTTTGAACAGACAGTTTACTTTTGTGCTTTACGCTTCTCTGTCTATTCAGCTCATATGAGACAATAGCGGTTTTGTTTGACAAAATCAATGCTGCCTTAGTGAAGAGAGGGAAAGCGGATAATGTTCCATTTATTGAACAAAAAAACAGCTGTTCAAATTCAATGTAGAGCAACAAAAATATAAATCAACAGAAAAATAATGATCAGCAGCAGTACACATCAAGAAGGGAAAATAGTTCATTATATTAAGAGACGAAAAGAAAATCAGGTTCAGTTCAAATTTTTTAAAGCTGTTGAGAAATCATGCTTAGCATTGCTGAATTTTTCATTCTGATTGGTTGAAGCCGCATTACAGTTGCCACAATGTATCAAACAAACCAATTTATTTGGAGGCTTAAGCAAATAATATTTTCCAGAGGAAAATGTACTGCCTTGCCTTGCCTAGGAAGAACTTCTTGAGAAATGTGAGTGAATTCATGTTGAAATGTATTCAGTTTGATTGGCTTTAGTATATTGGCAAATCTGAGCAAAGTGTGAGACGTTTTTGAGATCTTTTCAGAAAGTCTAGATGAGAGACATGAAACTTTGAGGCTCTGCAGGAGAAAAAGGTGAAACGGGTCCATTCAGTGTCTATTAAATGTAATTGTTGTCATGGTGAAAAAAATATTAAATTAGATATTAAAAGGATCTCATTGTGATTATTTTTTTCTGTCCTGTGAGCCCCGAAAAAGCAAAGTAATGCAATTATCATGCTTTCACTTCGTTTGACTGAGATGTTTCTCCTTACATTTATCTCCTTTAGATACATAAAAATACATTATGTTAAAGTATTGAGTTGCATGAATGTGGATCTCACACTAAAGTTAATTAGGTCTTAACTAGGTAAGAATCTGATGAGAAATGTTTGCGTTCATCCTGAATTCTCTAATTCTTTTAATACACTGAGCACACTGTGAGACATTGTACAGATCTTAGAAACTGCACAAAATACCAAGGGGCAGTCGTGGCCTAATGGTTAGAGAGTTGGACTTGTAACCCAAAGACTGTGGGTTTGAGTCTCAGGTCTGGCAGGGATTGTAGGTGGGGGGAGTAAATGTAAATGAGTCTCCACCCACAATACCACGACTGAGGTGAGACCCGTGTGCGTGCTGGTTTTTGTGGTTTACGGGGACAAAATTTGTTTAATGACATGGGTACGACAGAGGTATTACAATTTGAAGGTGGTTTATGAGGACACTGCCTATGTCCCCGTAATTCAAAAGGCTTAAAAAACA
>JAUZSZ010000104.1:24119778-24132440 GCA_034780575.1 Labeobarbus marequensis | reverse complement strand
TCCATACAACAAACAAATCAGTTCATGGATTCCTACCGTAAAACAATTTGACCTATAAACCGGACAGAGTTGTACTTCCAACAACCTCCTTTGACAGATGTCCATTCAACACCATGCTCGCGGTCATTTTTGAGAGACGTTCACAGAAAGTGTGTATATCGTCCGGTAAACACATTGAGTAATAATGAGTCTTTATTGACGCTAGTTAAAAGTGAGAAAACGTCTCCTCATCTCCAAGGTAAATGACAAATTGACGTGCGGAAAGAATCAAAACAAACCGGTTACTAATCTTGTATTCCTTTAAAGGTCAGTGTAGTCAAAAAAATCTTTCTTGTTTGAAGACACAATTTCACTCTGTCTTTCCACCGAATATCAATTGCTCGTGCTCCTCTTGTCTCAGTAACAGTATTGTGAATTGTGTATGTTCTTGAGTATTTCCTCAGCTTCAGGAGGATGTTGTCCTTTGGTCTTTTCTCTCGTGTAATCACGACACTACAGCACCTCGCGCTGAAACTTTTTTATACTTCAAACCACGTGGGACGCTCGACCAACTGAAAGCGAGAGATTATGCGCTAAAACAGGACAGGTTACGCTCACAGAGCCGCATCAGTGCAAAAAACAGCGAGCATGACCGCTGGATTTGTATGTGACACGTAAGAGCCATTTCACATCAACTTTTCATTGTGAAAATACAAGACTGCAGGGCTTTCATAACGCAAAACAGAATAAAACATTAAAGCATATTAAAAATGGCCAGTACTTATTTTTACGTCAGTTTACACATCGAGTTAATACTACTACTGTTATTATTATTATAACTAACAAAGCAAAACCTTTATGGTTTAATGAGAATTATATAGTCACTCATTTCAGATCAAATTCTGTGATATTTAATTAAATAATGCAGGCGCTTTTGCAAAGCTTAAGACAAGTTTTAAGAAATTCCTTCAAGTGTCGCTTTGTTTCCCAGTTTATTTCAGAATTAAGCGACTTTTTATACTGCAGATAGGAAGATTGAATTGCCAAGTTTTGCTGAAGTGATATGGCGCCCTCTATCGCTTCAACAACATAAATACACGTTACATTTTCTGTGCAAATTTCTTCTATGAACACTATATTGAAGGGCACATTTTACTTTATATTCTAATTTTGGGAATCTTCCTTTCTCAGGGGAAATCGTCGTAAAATCTGGAGTATATATAGATATCATCATGAACATCATTTCAGTCTATATTTATAATATTTCAATGGTTTTGGTTTCTGTATTCAGAAATTAAAATATTTTAATAATATTATTTTTGCAGTTCTTGTGTATTTATGACACCTCTTTCCAGCATTAAACAGACTGTGTAAAAGCACTTTTTGAGGAGAATATGTGCCACTTCTGAAGATACAACCTCTATACCAGCTTTGCAGTCTAAAGTGAACAAACCAGGCCTTCATACAGATTTTCAGTATATATAAAAACTTTTTAGCTATATGTGTAGTTTGTTCTAATAGGCTATAACAATAAGTTCTCCACAGAATGCAGTTCAATATAATTTAAAAAGGACACTTTGTATTATGACCCCTGTCATGTGTTCAGTTCTTCTGTCACTTCTGTGACTTGGATGTCACTTGCCATGGGAACATCTCTTGGACTTACATCACATTTTTCATAATGGAACATTTTAATTATCCATTAATATTGTGGATAAAGGAATACCTATGATGGTATCTATCTGTTTAGCCTGCAGATGTTTTTCTTCAAACTATGTTTTTCCATCTTTTATTTAAATATCCAAAAAAAAAATACTGTGTAGAATAACCCAAATGTGTTAAGGAGATTGTTGGATTATGCTGTGTATCTATGATTTGTGCATTTGCTGAATTTTTGTGTAGCGTGACTGGCGAAGTCTATCGCCCTCAAGTGGTAATAAACACTACATGCATGTAGAAATGTATAAGTACAGGTGAATGTTTAACAATTAGTGATTACATTTTTTTTAAATTAGTTGCATGTTGTATCATTTTCTAGCTATTATGGTTTTATTTAGTACAACATTATTTATTGAAAAAAAACTTGACCCTCTAAAACACTTGCACTCTATATCATTGCTACTCTAACTACTTGTTTTCTTTCTATTTATTATAAAAAATGACCCTCTAACACTAGCATTCTTTATTATCTTTGTATTCTATCTACTTGTTTATTATAAAAAAGTGAAATAAAAAAAAACCTTGCTAGGTTTACTGCGTTAGACTAACTGAGACTTATCACAGCACTTACATATTATTGCTCTTTTGTTGATTTTGATTGCTTCTGTTGTCCTCATTTGTAAGTCACTTTGGATAAAAGTGTCTACTAAATGACTAAATGTAAATTTAATACAAATATGCTATAAATGTAGTTTTCTAGCAATATCTGTTTTTAAACGCAGTTAGATGACTTTTTTAGCAATCCAAAAATAAATACAGACTAGTGTTGGTTTTAACATTAGCGCTGCAACACATTTTTGATTGTTGCAAATGGATTACACATTACTCATGTAATGCATTACTTATTAAAGCATCTGAGTGCAGCTATCCTGAAACAATGTGAAGACAGGAAAATGAATATGTTCTGCCAGCAATATACATTAATCTAACAAAACACTCACAAAGCAAATGACAAAATGTGACAATATTTGGATTGATTCCTAGCATGTAATAAAATTCACGCGAGCAGTTTTGACTGTATTTCACATTTAGTGGAAACTCTTTGATATAAAATTTTGATACGTAGTAAAATAATGTTAATCAGCATATACAGTATGAAGTACGACCCTCACAGAAACAAATGGCAAATTCTGTGGAAGATAAAAGCCCTAATTGGTGCTTTGGTTTCTCCAAGTCAAGGTAATAATTACAGACACTGTAAAAAGTTTGTACGTGACTGAGTTCAATTGTCCTTCCACAGGATATAGGTATTGTTGCTAAGGCCCATTAATTTCTCACAGAGAAAGTAGAATGCACTAAAAACAACAGATTTATGCCATTGTCATATGCCACACGGAAATCACATGCTGTCCTTGTAGAGGTTTACCACCCAGGACTAACAGCAAGTCAGGCATATGGAGAAACATGGCGTCCTCGGCTTCCTCTGCCAGGTCACCACTATTCCACTTCTTGCTAATAGCCTCCTGGTTCTCAAAGGTGAGACAGTTTCCTTTCAGCTTTGTCTCTTTCACTGCAATACTTAAATCTGGTAAATACTTCTTATTGTCTATGTGGAAAGTCTGGAGCTCAATATAGGGCTCTTGCAAAGTGGGACGGGATGGCTGGCACTTGTTCTTAAATGGTCTTAGCTTGTGAGAGTTGGGTATTTCCCTTAAACAGATGTTGTTTGGGGATGTTGGCTGAAAACTCTGGCCTATGCCAATGCTGCAGTGATGGATCCGGCACAGAGTGGGGGATCCAGGCAACAATGCTAGCTTCTTCCAGGTTTTTGTTGTCAGGTTGAGC
This sequence comes from Labeobarbus marequensis, assembly GCA_034780575.1. Taxonomy (NCBI): domain Eukaryota; kingdom Metazoa; phylum Chordata; class Actinopteri; order Cypriniformes; family Cyprinidae; genus Labeobarbus; species Labeobarbus marequensis. Next base: position 24,128,957 of record JAUZSZ010000104.1, on the reverse strand, counting down.
CTCCACAAGCTACTCTGAGGAGAGCTCTGGGTTTCCCCACCACCAAAGATGAGCATGCTGTCTTTAAATAATACAGCAGAGTGACCAACCAGCCTGGAAGGACCTGAACTACAGAGTAAGAGATCAGAAAAATGTTAAGTGTTTAAGTGCATGTCTGGGAAGAAAAAAACAAACAGCCAACAATATACCAATATTAAAGAAATAGTTCACTCAAAAATGATTTTCAACTAAGATGTAGATGAGTTTTTTCTTAATCAGAACAAAATTGGAGAAATTTTGCATTACATCACTTGCTCACCAATGTATGGGTGCTGTCAAAATGAGCTGATAAAAAAACATCACAATAATCCACAAATATTGTATGTAATCCACAAACTGTGTATTTGTAAGAAACAAATCCAGCATTAAGATGCTTTTAACTTCAAACCACTGCTTCTGACTAAAATACGAGTCCTCTATCCATAATATTACTTTCTCCAGTGAAAAGTCGTCTTATCTGAATCAGGAGAGAAATATGCACAAATCAAGCACTGTTTACAGTCCAAAACAGTTCTAAACAAATATACTGGTGGAAGGAAGCGCCATTATGATTATGAATTGGTATTTTGGCCAGAAGTGCCTTGATAGATTTGTTTCTTTATTTCTTTTCGCTTCACAAAACATTAAAGGAGTGGACTGGAGTGGTGTGGATTATTGTGACGCTTTTATCAGCTGTTTGAACTCTCATTCTGACGGCACCCATTCACTGCAGAAGATCCACTGGTAAGCAAGTGATGTAATGCTAAATTTCTCAAAATCTGTTCCAAAGAAGAAACAAATTCTGTTAAACCAGAAGATACTGCATAATGCTGTAAAGCAACCAACCACAGTTTGTTTTTATATGCCGTTTAGGGATGAGTTAATTAGAAATAGTTGATACTACAATAATACATTGGCCCAGAAAACAGCTGTGTGAAGAAATGTTCGTAGAATATTCTGTTCTGCTTGGGAACATATAGTTTGCTTCCTACTAATGTCAAACAAAACTCTGAATATCTCTCAAAGGTTTCTAGCTAAACTTTGCAAAGTTGGGCCAAATCTACTGATTACTTGTAAGGCAATCAGGGTTTATGGGATGGATAGATAGATGTTAATAAAGAATCTCACTGGAAATTGATGCAGCTCCAGGTTTGGCTGGCAGAACTCCAGCTCCACAGGTCCTTCTGTTCCCTCAGGCCCTGCAGGCCACCGTAAAGGTACATAGAGTCCTGGTATGCCATAGCTGAGTGACTGTGTCTGGGACCAGGCCCACCTTTTACACTGCTTAGTAGTGACCACACTCTGGAATCTAACATGTAGAAAATATCATTATTTGGTAAGGTCATTCAACAGTTTGTAAATGGCAGAAATCATACCTGAGCTGGATAACAGTCACACTTTTCAAATAAATAGTCTTAGAAGATGCTTAATAAGAACCATAAATCCAATGCTACTGTATGTGATAGCACTCACCAAAATCAAATTTCCAGAATTCCTTTGTTGATCCTCTTATATCAATGTATCCACCGTAGACATACATACATGACCCAAAGATAACGGCACTGTGCCCTTTTCTGTTTGCTGGTGTCACTCCCTACAAAAACAGTTCACTTTAATAAAAGGATAACATTTCAACTGTAGGTCTTGTAAAAAACAAAAAGATGTTTACCTGTAAAGTTTCACTCCCTGTTTTCCAGTTAATCCAGCACTCTTTAACTGTGAAGAATATAAAACTGAAGACGTGAACAACAAAGTGGCATATTACCATCTGGTAAAACACAATCTGCGTTCATGCAGCACAAGTGCTACTGTCAATAAAGCAAGACAAAACAAATAATACAAAAAATCAGAAAGCTATTAAAAAAAAAAAATAAAAAAAAAGTTTTTCCTTTTAAGTTTTTAACTTAAATTCCATGCGTATAATTTAGAAGAAAAATTAAATTACTTTTAGTTTTTTTAAACGCAAAAAAAACAAAAAACAACATATTGTTGGGGCATTATCTAGTGGAGTCAGACATTTTGGACCCCACTGAACATGCACTGAATAAAAAATACCTGTATCAAACATCCAAAAAGGTATTTTTGAGTTAGTATATGATGAATCTTGCATTCCTCCGAAGACATACAGAAATCCCTAAGAAGAAAAATGGTAAATTCATTTACTCTCTTTGGTGCAATTTTTTTTTTACTAAAGTTATATGTGGAAATAATCAAGTATATACTGTATGATATATTGGTGGGTTGAATGAATGAATGAATGAATGAATGAATGAATTAATGAATTGTTAGTGTTGCAATTACCTGATATGCTACCATTGTGTGCTCCTCCAGTTCTTCAGGTGCTGCTTCACCATCACAGGGAAGCCCAGCCCACTTGTCACAGACTGAAAATATATACATTGTATACATTTACAAAATATATACAATTAAAACTAATCAGTCAACGCAGCAGGAACCACATACAATACAATTACAAGCATAAGTGTAAAAAAAATAAAATAACAATGACTTACCCACATTATATTTCCAGAAATCTCTCAGTAAGCATTTTTCTCTGCCACCTAGTACGTAAACGTTGCCTCTGTGGGCACAAGACGCATGCTTGTATCGATCACATGGTGCGGGGCAGTCCTGAGGCACTGAGGTCCACAAACAAGCACCGCTCCCCTGGTTCATGCTTGGGCTCTGAGAGTCTCATGGGTTAATCTCTGTGAAGAAAAGAAAGCATGAAATACACAGGGACTGCTAATGAAGTCATGTTAACAATACTTCCTAGAATAGTACAGAAACAGCAGAACAAGAATATTGCAATGAAAGGAATTTTTATTATGGAGTTAAGTAATACATTAGGTAAGAGCTGAGTAAATATTTGACCAGAAAACATTTCAAGTAAACAACACTGCAGATTTTGGACCATAATTAAAATTGCTTTTATACAGTTCAATACACAAGTTATTATGGGAAAAACCTACTTTTAGACACAATATTGCTATTTTGTTTATTTTCCCAATAAAAATAGAGCAACAGAACTGATTGAATGAATCGGCTGAATGAATGATTTGACTTACTCACATAAAGACAGTTACTTGTTGCCATCTACTGTGTAATGTGTATATATACTGTATGTGTGTGTGTGTGTAGCACACACACATATGAATACACCCCCTCTGAAACTGCATGAAGCATCTCAAAATTATGGTTGTATGTATGGTTGCTGTCCACACTGGAACTACCTACTGTAGCCAAAGCACAATAAACTCATTTAATCTTTTCCAAGGTTTCAAAATATAGCCTATATAGTAGGCTATTATCTTATATAGAAAATAGCCTACATCTTTTGTTTTTATTCAGATGGGGTGTACTCATTTATGTTGTGCACTGTATACACACACACACACACACACACACACACAGAATAAGAACCAATCATATGTTTACCAACCGACTGGGACACAAATGTTATTTCTTGTTGTTTACAGACGCTAAGAAATTTTGTGGTAAGTTATACCTGTAGTATACAATATGTAACTGCTGAAATGTGAATGTGTTTTGTTATGGTTTGATATACAACATTTCTTTTACAACATTAATTACACGAAGTGATTGTTGTTTTGTTTTGTTTTTTAACACATGTGAACTGATTTGAAGATAAATCCCTCACATACATTCAACATTTCGTAATTTATTAAAAGACATTTTACATATACAGTAATGCAAGAATAGAATACGTTACCATTTGTCGGCATATTTGTACTTTTTTACTTTTAGTTTTATGTTGCTCACCACCACGTAAACGCCCAGAGCCGATCTCATCGTAGTCCGTTATACTAACGTTACATCTATTATCATTCGAATTTGTAATGGGCATGTAACTAAGAAACATTGTTACCTAATCACTTTACGGCGGTCGCTGAGTATTTACTTCCATCATAAGACGTTTATATGTGACTTTTGATGTTAAAGAAAGTCCCGAAAGTGTCACATGACGGCGAGGAAGAACTGCTTCAAAACTTGGTAGCAACGTGCGGTCGATAGGTCCTCAAAACAGAAGTGCAAGCGTTTGTGGTATTTGTACCGACTGTAATGTAACCGTTAAGATTGCGTTGTTAGTAAACGTAATATTAAAATTCCTTACCGCTCAAAGTCGTCGTTGAATGTCTGCCCTCCCTTGATCTTCATTGAAAAGATAAGCGATGATGAGAAGTATAGCTGCCAATGCCAGTACACGTGAAGGAGGGGCGAAGAAGGATCCTCTATGCTATGGCTTTGCTTCTCTCTCACGAGGGAACTGTAACTGAACGCAACGCACTCCCACTTTTAAAACGAAACACGCGAGCACAGAACATTAACGTTTATATTATATGCAATATTATTTATATTTCGCATTTAATTTATTAATTTAGGAGACGCTTTTATCCGAAGCTGCTTAAAAATGAGAACGCAAGATTGTAAGTTATCAGCACTTACCGCTACTTCATAAACTCTGAATGTACAAAGGCATGACTTTTAAACAGGATTCATTCCTAATGAGAGAATTCATCGATGTTTATAAGTGCTGACTACAAGTCTGCCCTAAATGAACTTTATGATGTCCATTTTCAGCCCTGTTGAAAAAACCAGCGTATGCTGTTAAGGTAGGTTTTGATGCTGGTTTAAGATGGTCCTTTGATGGTTTATGCTGGTCTTTTGCTGGTTTAAACTGGTTCTTAGCTGGTCATGTGTTGGTCCTAAAATGGTCCGACCAGTTTAAGACTCGCATATGACCAGCTTAAACCAGCATCCCAGCATCAAAACCTACCTAACCAGCAGATGCTGATTTTTTCAGCAGGGAGCCTGAGGGATTTTTCAAAATAGCAAGTTTAACCACCAACCTGAAGAAAGTAGCCTACTAAACGTCTTTCTCATGTCTTTGGCCCTACATAAGAAAATAATGTTTTAGGTTATTTTTTATGTTAGATGTCTATGTTTTAGGTTATGTCTACACCAAAGCAGAATACATAGGCCTAGAGTCTTCCTATTGGGTTTCTGTTTCTTTGCGTACTCCAGAAAGGAGAGAACATGCTGAAAATGAAAAACAAACATGTTGAAACCTGCCATGTGTGAGGACCTTGATGAGTACTGTATGTTTCATTTGTCACATGTTATTTCAGTCAGAAGATGGTGTAGTAGCCACACAATTACTCATCAACCAAGAGGCCTTGACTAAATGTAGATGTTTACTTAGGCTATATGCATGATACCTACATACAGAGCCACTCCAGTGTGGGTGATTAAGAGGGTCATCCACCTGGTCCTCTCATTCTTGCATAATAAAGACACTTATGTCATAATGCTGTTAACTGATTTCAGTTCTTCTTTCAACACCATCATACTTAAGTCACTCAGCAGAAAACGCTCCATACTCAGACTTAATACCACACTCTGTAACTGGATCCGTGACTCCCTGACTAACAGATTCCAAGTTGGTCTCCATGAGCAAACCTCATACTCTCACAACAATAGAGCTCCTCAAAACTGTCTTTAGCCCCTAATTACATGTGTCAACATGTGAGAGGCTGAGAGAGACCTTAGGCCACACTGAAGAGCCAACAATTTCATAATGTAAAACAAAAGAAATGATTGCTGACTTTAGGAAGTCGTCGGTAACCCACTCCCTTCGGCTTCAGTCTCCTCAGAGGACTTCTCCTGTAACCAGAACACCTCCTTAGAAGAAAAGCCCAAAATGTCCTTCACTTTCTGCAGAGACTCAAAATGACTGGCATGTGCTGCTTATCTGTTAAGCTTGCTTATATATAAAGTGTCTAAATTTGATATTGTTACTTGTCTGTGTATGATATTGTTAATCAGTTTTGGTTTTCATTCATTCATTCAATAATTCATTCTCATTTATTTATTTGAAGTTCAACAATAGGGGGCATAAGCCTACTAATTTAGAATACAACACTTTTTTTCTTACTATATAGGTCTTTATAAATGAAAATATCTGCCTTTACATTTTTGAAAGGGGGGCTCATATCTGGGAGTCTTTGGCATAAAAGTTTGAAAACCATATTATTACTAGATGATGATGATGATAATAATAGGAGGCACTTAAGATCTCATCATACAGTACATACAGTATAACAGTATATCTTTGTAGTCTAAATGTTAACACTGACTGAAGTAAATCATGCATAAAGATTGCAAACTTGTGTATGCATGATTAGAATTTACTTTCATGAATACAGTATTTTTCCTTTAAACTCGTTATAAACATATTACGTCATAAAATATTTATGGCTGTAATCTCCAGCAGCATATCATATGATCTGTTCATGACATCATATCCCGTTCATCCCTCGCCCAGAGGGCGGAGTCTCCGAGTAGCGACATCATATCCTGTTCATTTGCATGTCCTGAGGGTGGGGTATATGGCAGCAACGACAGCTTCAGAGGAACTACAGGGTGTATGAGTCGGAACAGGCGATTAATGCGTCCCTCAAGATAGCATAAGAGACTGTGGAGGACAAAGTCACCGAGAGGTAATGTGCTTTAATTTATGTCCCCATTTATTCATTCTTTTGTTTATTTTCGAATTTTTAGAAATGGTCCACTCCAGCTCGAGCTTTTGTTACTGGTCGACAGGCAGTTATTACAAGTCCCTGTGGGCATATTTTACTTTGTGAAAAATGTCAGTTGAATAAGACCTACGACCGTTGTAGTTATTTCGCTGTATGGGTTAGTTCGACCCAGCTGATGGCTGGTCACGCGAGACGGGCGTTTCTGCGGATGTTGCGGGTGTTTGGTTGATGTGGAGGATTATTTTCAAAGCCCCAACGTGGATGTGCTGCTTATGGCATGTATGTGTATGAATCGGAGATGTTAGGCACTTTCAATGAATAGAGTAACTTACAGCATGATTCTCTTGAATTGTTTCGCTTTTTCAACAAATAAGGTGAGATTTAGGTGCTAATACTTAAGGAGATATTGTTCATTAACCTCACTGGGTCAATTAAAAATGAGCCTATATGACCTTATTTTGTGTTCGGTTTCTCTAGAGACCCCGTTACAAGAATTGGGAAATGCCTAAGTGCCATTCAAACACTAAATACACATATAATTAAAATAAAACTCTGTTTTTGTTGGAAACTTTATTTATTCTAAAGTAAATTATGCTAAATGAAGCTGTCTTTCAGTAGGGCTTGATGTTTGGGACTAAATATTAGTTTCTAGTTATTGATGAAATTGCATTTCCTATAAAATAAAGAATAGTATAGGCAGCATGATTGCATGGTTTAGCTTGCTAACTGTAAATGTCGATTTGTGGGTTTTACTTCCTGTTGGATACAGTTGAGAACTTTTGATGTGGGACAATGGATAATAATTATATTTTTTGGGACGCCAAAGTGTGCTGTATTCCTGAAATGTGTCACTTTTCATCCATTTGTGTGGGAGGAGTTGTGTTCATTTTACTTTTATACTCATGAACTAGTATAGTAAGGAACTTCCTTACTTCCTATATTCACCTGATGATTTATAATAGTAAATTATATACTGGTAAAAATGGAGCACATGAAGGCACTATGTAAGCTTCTCCCTTTTTTTTTTTTTTTTTTTTTTACCATACATCTCAACAGTTTCCAATTATATTTACACAATACAATCCAGCTTTGAAATCTGTTTACCTGTACAAACCATTTTAGTTTATATTTAGTAATCCATCTTGTTTTTTTGACCAAGTTTGTAAAGATGTACTTTACTCTCTTTTAATCTTTTTTGTAGTTTGAAATATGGATTCAGATGTCCTTGTATCCAGCATACATATTAACCTTGAAAGGCCTTCATGTAGACTATCTTAAGCAGAATCTGCTTTGTCAGACAGGTTTGTTTTTATTCATATTCCGAGTGGTCACAATCCCCCCTTCCCCCTTTGTCTCTAGGGTGTTTGGGTGTAACTTCACTGCCAGTAATGGCTGTGCCCTTATCACCTTTGGTATGGGAGTTGTAAAGTCATGCCCCAACCTCTCCCCTTTTTTGGTAGAAATATGCATATTTGATCAACTTCCTGTAGTATCTGTTCATGTTGTTGTTGTTGTTTTTTACGTTTTAATCACTGATCTATAATAGAGATTATCATTATATATAGATCAGTGGTATTAATACTTTTGATTTTTAGCTGGAAAGCTACAATGTACATATTATATACAGTACCATATTTCCAAAAGATTATGTAAAAATCCTTGTTCGGTGCAATACATTGAAATAACAATTTTCCATTTGGTTGATGGGGCCTGTGTGACAGATTTTTGTTTATCTTCTTAAATTGTCTAGTTTATCGTGAAAACAAGCAAGCCTCTGGGTTCAACACACCAATGACCTGTCTGAAGCCTGTACCATTTAATTTGTTTGCTGCACTCTGTTCCAGACAAGGGGTGTGTGTATTCTAGTGGGTACTTGAGCAGGTTTAAAAAGATTTTTGAAAATATTTTGAGTTTTTGTTCTCTGTAGTCATATCTTATCATTAAAATCTATACACATGACTTGTAGGTGCGTGACATTTCATACTTGTTGAGCTCTCTGGTGTTTACATTTTACTGTGGAAATGACTTGATACATTTACCATTAGGTCTTTTTTCAAATAGAGTTTCTCTAATGGCCCCCTGAACTGCGAAAAATGTGGCCTGACAAACAAGCTCAAATATCAGTTTAAAAAGAGGTGTCATTGTAAAAACTGCCACTTTAATTATATAGATATTACAAAATTAATCAAAATTAAACGCATATCTGCTTTAGTGTTGATGGAGGTTACTGAAGAGGTTGTTGGTGACAAAAAAGGTATTAGAATGTGAGAATGACTGTATAGTGTAGAGAAATGCTGAATAGTCATTTTGTCAGTAATTTGCTGGTCCGATGCTTTTTTTTTTTAGTGTTCAGCAACAAAATATTCAGTTATAACAGTGAAGTCCTCTGTCTCTACTTGGTTTATTATAGGATTAAGTTTTTAAACTTAATAGGATTAAACCTAATTCTAGAAGACTGAGCAAACATTCCCAATATCTCAGTCATAAAATGCCCCAGATGTAAATTGAGCATTAGCGTTAGTTAGAGTCAAGCTTGCATCAGCTGATCACATCTACCTATAGGAATACGACACCTATCGTGGCATTCCTATATAAGCTCTA
>JAUZSZ010000104.1:23884032-23896059 GCA_034780575.1 Labeobarbus marequensis | reverse complement strand
GAAGTAACGCATAATTCATGCATGAATTTATGCATGAATTCATGGTAATTTGTGCCCCCTTAACTAAAGTGTTACCGTTATTAGATGTCTTATTATATTTAGTAATTTTAGCCTTGGAAAAAATGGCATAAAGTTTCATTAACAAACATTTCATTTTTCTGTATAAATTGAGGGAAAAAATTACATAATGTGCAATGATGAAAAAAATGTGAAACCATTTTTATGCTAACATTTAAAGTTTATATTAACATTTATGCAAACATTTTTAAACAAGAACTTATTAAAAACTATGACTTAAATCACGTTCAACATGCCTCTTACTGTGCAACTTGTGATATTACATTTTTGTTCTGAATATTTCATTGATTATGCAAAATCACTCATAAAGTCATAAAGTTGCTACTCACTTGTGTAATGATGTAACATGATTCAATCAAAAACAAGAAACAAGCTGTTATTTTTATGAATAAGTCATTGAATCATTCATTCAACAGATTCATTAAAAACACTGATTCATTTATAGATGACATGATTCATTCACTCTGCTAATTTGTTCCATAACAAATGAATCATTGAGGAATGAAACACCTTTACTGTGTTTTGCTTGGTGTTTCAAATGTTCTGTTGCGATTTTGTGTAGAACTATTTTTGCTCGTGGAGAAATTTGAATAATAATGAATAAATAGTGGTGGAGGATCATTTTAATAATAATTCTGATTGGTCCATTTACTAACTTCAGCTTTGGCATTCCTGCAGTGTTTAAACTGGAAATGACCCTTATGAGTCGGTTCTTTTTAGTGAATCAAAAACATACAGCACAACCAGTGTAGTCTGGCTCCCAAACAAATAACTCTTATGAGTTGGTTCTTTGAATCAAAAACATACTGAAAAACCAGTGTAGTCTGACTCCCGAACAAGTAACTCTTATGAGTCGGTTCTTTGAATCAAAAACATACAAGACAAGAAGTGTAGTTTAACTCCTGTACAAATTACTCTTATGAACATGTTCTTTGAATCAAAAACACACAAAAAAAACAGTGTAGTCTGACTCCGGAACAAATGACTTAAGTTGGTTCCTTTTGGTAAATCAAACACATAGCTATAGTTTATAACCAAATAACAACTAATAATTACTGAGTGGTTGTTCATACAATGCCTCTAAAAAGTGGTGTAAACAGACCTTTTGCTACAAATGCCTCTTTTGAGCCATTTAATTTTAGTGAATCAAAAGCATACTAAAAACTGTAGCCTGACTCTTGAATGAATGACTCTTATGAGTCATTTCTTTGAACCATAAACATACAGGACAACCAGTGTAGTTTCACTCCCAAACAAATGACTCTTATGAACAGGTTCTTTGAATCAAAAACATACAGAAAAACTAGTGTAGTCTGACTCCCAAACAAATGACTTAAGTTGGTTCCTTTTAGTGAACCAAACACATAGCTACAGTTTATAATCAAACAACTACTGTAATAGTTACTGAGTGGTTGTTCATACAGCAGCTCTAAAAATGGTGTAATCATACCTTTTTATATGTATTTATAATTAAAAAAAACAGCACCATTTCTTTTTCCAAAATGTATTCCAAAAGTACTAAATCACTTGTTAATGGAACATTAAGAATTCAGAATCACTCAGAGGAACTGGATCCGGAATGGAATAGTTCAATTCTTTATGATTTTCATCCATGCTAACAACCAGTCAGAAGCTCAGAACACATTAGCAACAATATAGCAACACCCTGGCAACCACCCACAACAAACCCTATGGTTTCAGATAGAGAACCATTTACGTTTTATAACAACATAGGCCTACAGAAGCTGAATAGGAGCTTCTGAATAGGACCCAAATTCAGTCCAAAGCCGGCTGAGTTGGCCATTCACCTGATCACCTCTCAAGTCATTCATCACACATTCTATCTGATTCATTCCCCAAGTCATCCAATCAGACTGTTTCTTTCCTCTCCCACGCTATTTCATCCAATCCGACTTCATCAGCCTGCGACCTAATTCACAATTCCATTCATTAAAGCTGTAAAGTAGATAGAAGAGTTTGAGACACAAAAATAGAAAGATAATATCTGACATTCTGACATTATCATTATCTGCCCAGAAAACCCTCATCTTTGAAAAGGAGGCAGGGTGTAGAACGAGAGAGAGGAGTCATTCATAATGTCCTGTCTGCAGCCCAAGTTAAGTTCTCTGTGTATGTGTGGATTTATCCAGACCTGTTCCATTTCTTCCTGTTAGTTATTAATGACCACCCTCCATAATCACCATGGTGACAGCACTAACAATCAAAAAGTAAATGGAAAACTAAACCAGGGTCTAAAGTAAGCTCTTCTTTAAACACTTCTAAGCATGTGTTAAGTCAAACCCATAAACCTTCATATTGTAACCTTTAAATTTCACATAAACCCTCTCACCCTGACCGCAAATGATAAAAGCGAAAATTTAGAAAATTTAGAATCATACTCCTACTGTCACGTGTTGGCATTTGTTGCCAGCAGGGGCTAGAGAAGGTGAAGTGAAATCATCCTCTATATTTATAGCAGCTATAAAAACCCATAACTCTAGGTAACAAATGTTAGCATGTAACTTATCCCATTTTATATACATGCTTGTAAGTTTTATAAACATGAATGGTAAAGAAAATCAGCAAAGATTTGTTCTAAGGTTTTATAAGTCATCAAAATAATGATTTTCACCTGTCGGACACTTAATGGCAAATAAATGAATATATGAATGAATAATCACAAATTTGGAATAATATATATATAGACTGTATATATATTAAATGTTTTTAAAATAAATTTCCTATGCTCACCAAGTCTGTTTATTTGATCAAAAATACAGTGGAAATTGTATTAGTAATTTTTAAATTGTAGAAATTAGAAATTGTAAATTGTAATTAGCAAACAAATGTTTTCATGTCTTTTATTTTGAAGTTTGGTTATAGTTCCTGTTTGTGTCATGCTTCCCTTGCCCTCATGTTTCATTGCTATTGGTTCCCATGTACAATGTGTCTTGCTCTGATTGGTTCTCTTGTTCTATGTGTCTTGTTCTGATTGGTTGTTCTTGTCATGTGACCTGCACTGTTTGTATAAGAAGCCAAGTTATTGTCCTTGTTGCTTTGTCGTGTATTAATATTGTAACCTGCTGTCGGTGAGTATAGTCTGATCATGCCACGTCTGTTCATGCCATGTCAAGTCTGTTTCAAGCCAAGTCTGTTTCAAGCCAAGTCTGTTCCATGTCAAGTCTGTTCAAGTCAAGTCTTCGTTTTGGATTATGTTTATACTTTGGATCACGTTGTAAATAAACTGCACTTGGGTTCATCACTACGCTCGCCTTCAGTGGACTCTTCATTACAATTGTAAAAACAGCAATATTTAAATAAATATATAAATATGCATTAATTTAAAATGATTTAATATGTCCTTGCTGAAAAAAAAAATACATTTCTATAAATAAAATAAAATGTAACTAACCCTATAGTGTACATGTTTTTCTCAGAACATGTAAATTAATATAGTGTTGTAACTGCAACAACTTCTGTTAACATGCTTTACAAATCACAAAATGCATTTTTATTTTTTTAATTAGAGTAAAGGAAAATGGATTATGTAAGCATTAAATCATAACAGACAATTTATCATCTGTGAACATCAATAAATACAAACAAAATTTAAAAACCAAAACAAGTCAAATAATAAAAAAGACAACGATAAATAACATTTTAAAATCGTAATCTTTCTATTTCTAAGAAAATGCCTGTACAAGTAAACTGTGTATGATGTTTTTTCCCCCCATTTTCCTTTAATGACCACTGTCTGTTTAACAGAAGATAATCTGCTGCCCTTGCTGGCTACAAAGCCCTGTGTGACACTGAGCCATGAAACAATTAAAATTAATTTGGGTTGAGGAAAGAGCACATCTTGAGTCCACGTCAGGCCTGCTTACGCTCTGCATGACCCCCTTTTTCAATTATTCTGCTGCTCTCAAACAGAGCCGTTTGGGCTTCCAGATTGGCAGAAGAAATGAATGATCAGCGGGATTCGGCTCAAACGAATCCTCGCCCCACAGAGCATGCAGGAAAATTTCTCTCCGTCTCCCAGACTAAAACCGAACATAGGCGGATCATATATATATATATATTTTTTTTTTCAATAACGTTCAGCTAAGCACGTTAGGTCTATGTGAAAACTGCTAAGCTTGCTGTGTGTGGTTTGTATGCAGAATGAGCTCACAGGGTACAAACGCTAACAGGAAACCGAAGCGTCAAATAAGAGGTTTAAACACTCTGACAGAACATTTGGATCATCAGTAAGGGTAAGATTTTCAAGTAAAGATTTTCTCTCTGGATTATATGCCCAGACACCTCCAGCAATTATATTCAAGAAAACCATGATGCTTGTTAAACATACAGTATAATAAACAGAAGTTGTCACTATGGCAACAGGGTTGTGTTAGTCTAGTTAGTTCAAGCAAACACTCAGCGTGATACTTGTGAATATGACAATGTAATTATTCTTTGATTTTAAGTGATTTTATCATTATTTTTTCTGTGACCATGTTGTTCAAAGCACAGTACAATGTTTAAGTTTTTTTTAAATAGACAACTGTATTTTGTTGATACTGTATTAAATCAGTAAATCTAAAGTAATTATTGTTTAATTATATAGAAATTACCAACATTTATTTTAGATAATTACAGACCCACCTTGAGGTTGTCTGCTAGGATGGTATATCTCCAGATCAAATGGCTGGGCGCTTGTCTTCTGGATAACTGTTACATTGCGACCAGTCCATTTATTCGCTCTAGCTAAAGTGTTGGTCCTCCAGTCTGTCCAGTACACACCACCTCCAAAGAGAGACACAGCGAACGGGTGTGACAGGTACTCGTGCCCCCTGAGGATCTCGATGACCCCCGTGCCATCATACAGGGCTGAATATATTGCATCTGAGCTGAAGGGAAAGAGAAACATGAGATGAGAATAGCACTCTATGCCCATACCAAGAAGATGTTACAATGATGACAACTTCTTGAGGGAAATACTGAAGATTCAAGAACATTTTTTTGGCATAAATATGGCTACATACACAATATACTTCAAATCCTCATTTCTGAAAAACTACTTTTGCCATGAAAGTACAGCATAAGAATAAATCTAAGAGAAATCTAAGATTTAAAATCATAATCTCATTCATTCATTTTGGTTTAAATGTGTTAAGGCTGTTTTATAGTATGTCTGATAATCATACCTAACCTAAAAAAAAAGCCTTGAGCATTTATGCAAAACACCTCGGCTTAAATTCAGTGCTTCTTGTAAATTGCACCAAAATGTAATTCTTCATTTGCATTTTTAATTTCCCGTACCGAGCATCTGTCCACACTATTCTCCTTTCCTGATGGTCTAGCGTGAGTCCATTAGGCCAGGCTCCAATCTCCATGTCCTTATACACAACATGTCTTCCACTTCCACTCATTGACGTTGCCTCAATTCGAGGAAAAGTGGCATCCCAGTCGGTCCAGAAAAGAATGCTACATACAGAAAAAAATGGTTATAAACTAATCATCTGACCATACACCACATCAGTGTAAACATTTCAAGGTAACACTTCAATATAGTGAGCAATTCTCACTATAAGCTAGTTGCTTATTAACATGACTATTATTAACATATTGGCTGTTTGTTAGTACTTATAAAGCACATATTCTGCATGATCATATTCTACATCCCTAATCCTACACAATAGCTGAACTTCATTATTTAATGTTTTGTTAATAGCGAGAACTGGACCTTAAAATAAAGTGTGACCCAAAATAATATTCCTCCAAATAAAATTGTAATACACACATCTTCAACTTTACTTTACCACCATTTCCAGTATTTACTCATTACTGAACTATTAAGACAGCTGCTTTGAAACAATACGTATTGTGACAAGCACTATGCCAATAAACATAACTTCACTTGGGAAGTGTAGTGCAGGGAGCTGCTCGGAAAATAAAGTTACCTGCTAGAATAGAATTCATTTACAGTGAGCGGTTCCATGTGGTTACAAAGCTAAGCGCGGACACAAACCTGTGAAACTGCTGCATTGGCGAAATTGAGTAGTGAAGTGTGTATGAGAGCTGTGTTTGCAGGGCTGCATCCTATGGTGCCCTAGAGAACAGTGCTGCTTTACATCATAAAAAGCTTTAAAAATCTAAATGTAAAATATTAGATTAATTTCAAACTATTATTCTTATATGCACACAGTAAGGTTCAATGAAAACTGTCTGCCAGTGAAGTCAATGTCAGACATGAAGGTTAATTTTTAACTAATGTCACAGTTCTCAGGGGTGGCATGAAAACAAAGGGCACATTCTAATGTGGGTATTACGGGGATTATAAAATGCTAAATACTTGCATCAAGCTCATATGCTAATAAAATATGTGATCATGTTCCTGCATCCGGCATCAAAAACAATTAAATTGTCAGCCAAACGTTTGAGGTTCATGGTAGGTAAGCATACAAAAAGGCTTCACATGAATTTTGCTTCAAGGATGTAGCCTTCTCCTTTTCAGAAGGCCAATTAATTGGCCAGTGGCATACAGTTATTAAACCAGGCTTTCAATGAATAAAAGAGTTGCTAATTACAAAGACGACTAATCCCTTCAGAACCACAATACATTTTCAACACACCTCTCTATGACACAGCTGTATGGGGCATTTTCAGAGAAACTATGTAATGAATTTGGTTCTTTTTAATATGTGCCACCCCGCTGAGTGTGAAATCAGTCTTTGAATATTTTCCCTAATTGTTCTTTTCAGTTTTCAGTGAAATAATTTACAGTATGTCATCCAACTGAGCACCAATATGAGCTCTAGCTGGACTGCAGAGATACCATATTTCTCCACAATGGGTTGCTCACAGGGTTTGGCAAAAATGTTTCATATGCATAAAACGGGCAAACAAGCCACAAATAGAGCTACAACAACATATTAACAAAAAGGACAGACAACAAAAATAATTGAATTATACATTTATATATTTTTTGCCAGTGTGCTGTCGTTTGGTAACCTGCCATCAAAAGCACCACTGTACTGTTATGAAAAATATATTAAAAAAGCACCTTTAAGGGAAACAAACAAACCAAAAATAGGCTATATTTATACAATTTTTATGAGCCTTATTATTTTCAATTACATTTTTCCTATTCATTTCCTATGTCATAAATTTTAGACAGTGAAAGTACCAAGTGTTACTTTTTCTTCCTCGACTCTTTAACATTTCTGAATCATGTCCAATGCTTTTTTTGTGCGTTCACATAGCTAATGTGACAAAGACACCAAGGGCCAGGTTTACTAAACACGGCAAATTAGCGTTAAAGCGCAGTTCCATAAAAGTGCCGATGAGAGGGGTGTGATTTACTGACAATGCGCTCATTAAAGAACACAGATACAGCCAGATCATTTCCATAACAACTTGCAATGTGCCAAGCACAATGCAAATTACTGCCTTTTAAGGCATGCTTTTTTTGGGTGCAAATACCAGTAATTTGATGAGCACAAATGTTGCATTGCGTGATTCATTGTAATACTCTCCTCCCATAAATTTTGCGCCTGAAAGGGAAACTCCTACAAATGCATATTCAATAAGGTGAGTCACAAAAATAACTGTGTCCATGCTTTTTAGCGCTAAATCTTCACTGTGCACACAGTACTATTTTAACGCTAAAAGACAGTTTGCGCAAATCTGGCCCCTAGTGTCATCTCATTCCGATGAAGCAAAAAATGTTCAATTTCAAAGTGTACAATTTTTCAGTCAAGCGTGACCGATGAGGCCCAGAGATTATAAAATTATAATTATTAATATTAATGCATAAAGGAATCTAAATCTAAAGAAATAATTGGCATATTTATCATCAAAACATTAAAAACAGGTTATACTTTTACATTTTATTTTTATACCCTCCGATAGCAATATGTGGAATAAAATGTTTAATAAATTGGCAATTAAGGAATTCAAATAAATGCATTTAATGTATTAAAAAATAAATAATTGGCATACTATTTGATAATCAAAATATCTGCAATCTTATCTGTAAGCCTCTTTTTTGTGCATTTACAGTGTATGTGAGCATTATTCATGCTGCTGGGATCATCGTGTGACTTTTCTGAGCTCATGCGGTCATATTTGAGACTTTCTTTTCCCAGCATGCTTCCTTAAGGAATGTAGAGCTGAGCAAGAGAAGAGTACAGCTGAGAGTAAGGCGACCAAAAAAAGTACAGAACACAACAAATAAACAGCAATATGCAGCACGTTATTCTAGAACTATCATTAGTAATAGATGACAAACAAGTCCCCTGAAATATGATTGCTCTGTTGCTCTGTTATGTACCCAAGATAGTCTCTATGAGGACAAATTATGGTTAAAAAAAAAAAAATGTTTTTTCGCTGTTTGCTTTTGCTGTTGTGAACATTGCTGAAGGGAATGCGACAAAAGAAAAGCAGACTAAGAGGAAAGAAAATTAGGCTGTGGTAAATTTTGAATGAGACTAATACAAACCCCTGTCCTGGGTCTACAGCCAGCGCTCGTGGGTGCTCCATGCCACCGGCAATCAAAGTCGTTCTCATTTCCCCATTCAGCTTGGCCACCTCAATCTGATCCAAGTTGCTGTCTATCCAGTAAAGGTTTCCTGCAATCCAATCCACTGCAAGTCCCTCTGGGGTAGCCAAACCATGCTGAATCACAACCTCGACCCCGGTCACACCTACAAAACAAACCACTCGCACAAGTTCATAGGGTGGACGGGGTTTCCAATTCAGCACAGCAAAGCATTCTGGTCATTTTGAGCTCTTCAAAATGCTACTCCTTGATGAAAAGACTAGCTTGAACCAGAATGCATTTCTACGCTACTAGTCATGTTGTTCAACCGCAAATGATGCAAGTCTTTCTGATGAAATTGGACAAAGCTGGCTTGCAAGTTAAACTAATTTATGGGAAAATTCACATAAAAAACTAAAACTATTTCTAAAATTATAAAAACATATAAAGTTGAAATAAAATATACCCATTAAATGAAATAAAGTTAGAGTAAACTAAATAAATTCAAAAAATAATTAATAAAAAAATTAAAAAATGACAAATTACTAAAATTAAATCTAATATTAAATTGACAACTAAAAATAAAAGCTAAATCAAATTATTAATAAATACTATAATAGTATATAAATGATCCTAAAATAACACTGGTTCCAAACCTGTATCACTCTCTCTCTTCTGTGGAACACAAAATAAGGTATTTAGAAAAATGTCTTTTCTGTCCATAAAATAAAAGGCAACCATTCTTCTAAAAAAAATATTTTGGGCTGAACTATCCCTTTAAGAAACTTGGTATGGACACCAGAATATCAACAGCAGGTGATCAGCATCCAAACACAACATTTGCTGGTCCTTTGGACAGGATTTCTGAAAATAACTCTTGAGAAGAAAACAATGGTATTAAAGGAAAGGAAGTTTTCCCTCAGCAGTAAACAAGATTTTTTTTTCAGCTATCTATAATCCAACTGTTTGCTTCTCAGCTGTGGAGGGCTTTATGAAATGCTAACAAAAGGAGAGAGCAATAACTGCACTGGGGGCCTGTTCCTCTGAGAGAAAGACTCAGATGTGTGCTTAATGCAGCTTCAAAATAGTCTTCAAAACAATACAAGGGTATTCATCAGCTCCTTCAGAGCTTTTCTGCGTCATTCAAAGAGCCAGTGCACATTATGTATTACGTTACTGTTCAGGGGACGTGACCTGCATACTAGGCATGGGGAAACAGAATATCTACTCAGACCAAAGCTTAGGTTAAACAAAGGGCGAGTGGGAATGGGACATCAAATTGGGTGTTCATTACCTCCGGTCTCTGAGAGCTTTCCCCGATAGATCTTATCCTCCACCACGTCGGTCCAGTAAAGCAAACTGCGGTTGAAGTGGAAGTCGAGAGCGATGGTGTTCCGCAGGCCGGGCACGAGTAGGCTGTAGTCACGTTTATGAAGGTCGATTCGTCTGATCTCATGCCGGATAGAGAAGATAACAAAAGCCTCAAAGGGATCTTGGAGAAGAAACAAATTGATTATTAGCACCCCACACCTGTGCATTAGAGGTTACAAGAGCATCGCGCTTTGTGTTGAGGCGTCTGGCATGCGCATTTGTCTGTGCACAACCACTAATTAGACTTTTAGCTGATGTTTTTTTATGAAAAAGATTTACAGGGGCACTAATCTTATAGAAACCTGAGGATAATGGTAAAAGACACTTTAGTCAACTTTAAAGAGAAAGAAAAAACAACCCTATTAATTATGTCAAATTACAAGTTCACAAGTTCCATCCAAGTCATCCAGGTATATATAAAATATAAAAATGGAATTAAATAAGTATAAAACACAAACTTAATATAATTAATTGGCCAGTCCAGCTCTATATCTACTAGGCAACATTATCCCAGAAAAAACCTTTTCTATAGCTACTGGATAAAGCCTGCTGAGAGCTATAAATGTGGCTGTCTGCTATAACAAGAACGTACTCTCAAGAGCTATATACGTCACAAAATTCATAAAATACCACACAGATGCTTGTTGTCATATTCTGATTAATGACCCAAATTCAGATTCCCTGAGACTATTTAAAAGCATTTGGCAGGCATGCTGCTGTAAAGTCATTAGCTTCTCAATGGGAAGCTCCTGTCTACATATCCCGCTGTCATTGTATTACTGTTGCTCGTATTGTTGTGTACTGTGGACATATCCACTATGGATGGACAGGAATGCACAGTGAAGTTATTTCACTGAGAATCATAAACTAGTCTGGAAAAATACTGCTAGTTTCTTGTCAAATTTCAGTCAGTCAAATTTCAGTCTGTTCCCCTCACAGCACTATTGTAGTAACTGCTTATGATATTTTATGGTGCTTTTTTTTTGTCATTCCTAGATACATATTGTATAAACTGCTGTTGCACTGGAAGACCTGTACTTTTTTTTACATTCATTTATTAATATTATTCGTGATTATTATTAATTTGTTTTATTATTATTATTATTATTTTTTTTATTATTATTATTATGGCTGAAATACTGTTATATTTATATTGGTTGATATTTATATATACATTAGAGGAGTTTAACCAGTCCCCCAAAAGGAGGCGATTCCAACAAAAATATAAATTTTTAAAGAATAAAAGTTTTTGAGGAATTTAAATACCTGTGCTGTGGCAGCTCTCTCCATCTGGATCAAGTCTCCAGCCAGGATAACAGGAGCACTTGACAGTGGTCTTATGCTGTTCGCATATCTGACTGCATTTCAGGTGAGCAGAGCAGTAGTCCACTGTCTCACATGTTCGGTTGTCAGAGCCAAGATGGTGTCCGGTGGGACATGAACACACCACCCCTTTGCTGGGGATCACTGCACACTGGTGACTGCAGCCCCCATTACCTTGCAAACATTTCTCTGGAACAGACAAGAACAGCATGAGTGAAGACAAAACCAGATTCATTTTGAAAGGTTGGTGATGTGAAGCCATGTTTGCTGGCATATGAGATTCAAGGTGCGAACTGAAACAGAAAAGCCACAGATGAACAAAGGCCAACAGTTTGGTTTGAACATTTGGCTAGAAGCTTATCGCTCTTTGCCTCAAAAGTTTTGGTGTGTCTTTCTCGACTAGGCCATTATTCTGACCTAATCAACATAGGTCAGAACATCACAATAATAAAGAATTAATTTATTCATGCGGCAGATTCCATGAGAAACCGCAGGCCTGAATTATGACCGACTTTAGCCACTGCGCAGGCCAAACAAACTCATTCAAGGTGGAAAATGGCTTTTTCTTAAGTTTAAAAGAAATGAAAACTGGGTCTCCAATACATCATCTTTTTTCAGAACGGATCAGAAAAACTCCGGTATACTCTTAGTCTCTCACAGTGTTGGGGAAAGTTACTTTTAAAAGTAATGCATTACAATATTGCGTTACTCCCTAAAAAAGTAACTAATTACGT
>JAUZSZ010000104.1:23840578-23855052 GCA_034780575.1 Labeobarbus marequensis | reverse complement strand
GGGCCTCCTCATCACTGCCATCTAAACAGTCATCATCTCCATCACAAATCCAATTGACTCGTATGCAGCGCCAGTTCCTGCACTGAAACTCATCATTTTTGCACCGCTGGGGCTCCTCTTGACCTGCAGAGTCTTCAGGAGAAGAAAAACTGAATTGTAGAAAAAGAACTTCAAGAAAAATATAGTCAGTCACAGTCTAGGGTGATGTGGAGTCTGAGTTTAATACTTCAAATAAAGCAATAGAGTGCTTTTTGAATTTATACTATTATACTCAAGCTACTTTTTCAAATAAAACAAGCGTGTTACTTCTCTCTTTATTATAACATTGCAACATGACAAAAACTATTTAAAGCAGTATCAACTTTGATTTTGTCCATGTCTTTATTTGAGTGATTGATGGCTTCTATGGAAAAGTGGAGTGCAAAAAAAAAAAAAAAAAAATACTAAATAAAGCAAACCAACAAAAATTTATAATTTAAAAATAATTTCAAACAGTTTTAAATCAGTTTTCAAAATCCTAAATAATAATTAAAATAAAAACATTTAAAACTATTTTATTCATGTTTAAAAGCAAAGATAAAATAAAATAATAAAATAAAATAAAAAAATGTAGCTTTTAAATTTCCTTTTAAAAAGAGTACCCACTTTATTAAATAAATTTTGATGACCAATGGCTGTCAGCAAAGGCAAAGGTTATTGGATTTTTCGCCCAAAGGGTACTAACATATTGATCTTTTCCATTTTTTGTTTTAGTTAGTGCTGTCAAATAATTAATCATGATTAATCACACCCAAAATAAAAGTTTTTGTTTACATTAGATATGTATATGTACTGTATATTTATTATGAATATATAAATACACACACATACAGCATATATTTTGAAAATGTTAACGTTTATACATTTATACATTCATATTCTTATATTTTATATTACATATAAATATATTTAATATATAAACATAACATATTTTTCTTAAATGTCACCCTCTCAGCAAAAACCCAGCTAAAGTCATTTTTTTGTGATTTTCTACATAAAATCATCCTGGCAAGTAATTACCACTGTCAAGGCCCAGAAAAGTATGAAAAGCATTGTCAGGATAGTCCATCTGCCATCGGTGGTTCAATCTGAATTTTATGAAGTGACGAGAATACTTTTTGTAGGCAAAAAAAAATTAAAATAACAACATTTTTTCAACAATTTGTCTCCTCTGTGTCTCTCCGCGTCACCATATTGGAGATTATCCACTGAGCGCAAACTGCATACACTCTTCTGTAATAGCCGCAACACAAGGATACGTTGATACATGTATTCACTCTTTGATTTGAACGAAAATAGCGCATTTGAATAATCTCCAAAATGGCGCTACGGTGATGCGGAGAGACAGAGAGGAGACGAACTGTTGAAAAAATGTAATTATTTTTATTTTCTTTGTGTACACAAAGTATTCTTGTCTCTTCATAAAATTCAGATTGAATCACTGATGGCAGATGGACTATCCTGATGATGCTTTTCATTCTTTTCTGGGCCTCAACAGTGTTATTTACTTTGCAGTCAATGGGACAGTCAGAAGCCATCCAAAATATCTTAAATTGTGTTCCGAAGACGAACAAAGCTTTTACGGGTTTGGAAAGACATGTGATTAATGACAAAAGTTTCATTTTGGGGTGGAGTAACCCTTTAAACTATATGTAAAAATATTAGTTAAAATAATTTTAAATATGACAATTTGATTTTGTCAATTTGAGAAATTTACTTACGATTTTACGCGATCATGAATGAATACATGATCACGTAAAATAATTTTATTTATTTATTTTTTTAAGTAACTTTCCTATTCCTTTTCAGACTTCTTGTCCTGTGTGTGTGTGTGTGTGTGTGTGTTTTCTTCTTTTTCTAAGGGAATGGTATTTATAGCAGCCTACCAGAGCATGTGACATTGTTCTTGTCCAGGTGCTGGTTGTCGGCACACGCGCACACCCGGCCTCCCGGGACGGCCAAACAGAGGGTACCGCAACCACCATAATTCACCCGGCAGGCATTGTCACCTAAAAAACAAACATAGGTCTAAACAACAGATATCTACAAATCTTCTTTCCCACTGGCAGGATGGCTGTTTATGTGTTCATCCCTTTATGGCTTTTAGCAACGTCTCTCCTTGAAGCACAGAACATAAAGTTCTTCTTCACTGCCCACTCAGAACCAATTTCCTTGCTCTTCTGGGATGCCGGTGGTACACGGGGGCATTATTTTTAATCACACGTCAAGTAAATTATGGGAAACACTGGAGAAGAGAGCCATTTGACACTCTTTTTCTTTCACAGACATAATTCGTTGTGTGGGCAATGACACCTACGATGGGGGAGGAGAGGAGAAAAACACAGTTTTGTGAGAAAACTGTCACTTATTAAGTTGAGGCATGGGGACAATAATAAGGTTTCATTTAGAGAGGGGTTGAAAGGCATTGCCTGAACCAATGAGATAAAAACTGTTTTGTAATGGCCAATCTGTGGTACTCCAGGGAGCGGAAACACAATTAATCTTTCTCCTGACAAGCGCTTTGAAGAAATTCCTCTTCTGCTGAGAACGTAGACTGTCAAAAACCCCACATTTTCAGGCCAGGAAATTCATACATGACATAACGGCAGTTCCCCACCTTCTCCTGTCAGAAGTCTTGGTGTTACGAATGCTGTAATTTCGATGTCAAGAGAAGAATATTTAAAACATGATGAGAGTCTGCTGGTCCCAACTGCCTACGTCGTCATTCTCAAAAGAGTGAGTCTCTCTGACAAGCAGCGTACTGTCTGCTCCCCTAAAACTGCACCGCCCTTAGGTAAGTAAGAGATGAAACATGTGGTAGCCGAACACACGGCTGCGTTCTCTGTGCCGCTCGTCTGCATGTGCAAGGGCCCCGCTGAGCAGCGTCCCTCCCTCTGCGTGTTGTGACTGGCAGTTATGAGGGAGGATGACAGTAATCATCCTTCCTTGCCTCAGACATCCACACAGAGTTAAACATTCTAAACAGAGCTTTAGCCCCCACTTCAGTGGATTAAACCCACCCACTCAACAGTACGGCTCCTGCTCTGCAGTCGGGTCTATGCTAATCAAAGCTAAAGGTAGGAACATTTGTAATAGCTGCGCTGTGTGTAAAAATGTAGTTTATTATGAATTTTCTGAAAGAATGCACTACTGCATGTAATATGCGAAACATTTTTCCACCAGATTTTTATATTTTTTTTTAATTCATGCATATTACAATTTTGTAAAATTAACCATTATGTACCAAAGTCCAACGCTGAGCCTCATGCGGGAATGAACTGAAAAGCATCCAAAAACATTTTTTATTTGATTTTTCTTTTACTTATTTCTTTTATTTTATATTTATTTATTTATTATTTTGTAAAAAGTATTTACTGTCACATTTTTATCTAATAAATGCGTTTCTGCTGTATTAATCTCTTTAAAAAAGAAGGGAAAAAAATCTTACTAAGCCATTGTACATTAATAAACCAACATTCTTTTTGCCATGGCAGAAGAACAATTAATTTTCCAGAATGGTGTAATTTACTCCAAACTCTTCAAAACAGAAATAACCATTATTAATTAGGTCACAAGATTGAGACCATAAACTCAAGTCATCTACTCTGCCAACAATCAAAATTAGATTCATTTTTTGAGTAAATTCATCTTCCTGTCATTGCGAATCAAAAATCCTCTATGTTGTGGCCAATTCAATTTACATTCCAACTTACCTGTATGAATTAAAAGGGAAAAAGATCAATTCCAACCATTACTCATCGAAATATAATTGAAAAAGATGATAAATATGTAATTCTGTAACTTTTCTTTAGAGTTAAAGTGACTTTACCCAGCTGGCTTTGTGCATCATATACTCGGAGCCCGAACAGAGGCGGCCGTTCACTCCTCAGCAGAGAGACTTCACCAGAGACCAGATCCAGCTGGAAGATGGAGGCATTCATGTACTCCGTCCAGAAGATGGAATTTTGGTACTGTGCAATCCCAAACGGGTGATTGAGTTCCCTGCCACTGTACACAACCTACAGTGAATTGCAAAAAACACATTATCATGTCAACTGTGCAAGAGGATAAACTTTTTTTTTCTCTTTAACGTCATTTTTTTTTTTTCCTACACAGCAATGGGATGAAAATTTTAAAAAGTGATGTCAACGATGTTGCAATGCTTCAACTATATGCCACTCTCATTTTGCATTAAATTATTCTTCCAAGACCAAATGATCTGAGCTACGCAGTCAACATGCATTTTATAGCTCTACATGATTATTCTGTCAATGTTTGTCTCAATAATAGAGCTGTTTAGTCATGACTTCAATCCATATACCTATACAGGAAGCTAATTTTCCATAGGTTCCCTTAGGAATTTCTAATGGGTTTTTATAATAGTGGTTTTCGATGTGGAGTAGAATAAAGTTTGTGGTGAACATTACTTGAAAATACTTTCCCATTCTACAAATCCAGACCTCAAATGTCATTTCTGAAATCAATGCCTGATTAAAAATGTGAGTTTAAATGCTTGATTAATTGTTGAGTTGTGGTCCTTATTAGCCAGCATTAGCATTGGATTTGTAGTCCGTATTAGCAACAATTAGAAACAAAATTCACATTTGAAGTAGGATTGTGGATAATTTACATGTTGCAGAACAAGACAGAAAAGTCTTTTCAAGTAAATTATAAGGGAACCCAGGCTAATTGCTAATCTATTTCAGGTTTTAGGAAGCTCTGTCTGTCACGGAATGAGACGCTGTGGGAAGCGTCGCGAAAAGACAAGGTCAGGGTCCAACTGCAGGTGAGGTGCTTTTTAATAATAAAACAATAAACAGAAACAAAACAGAAACACTAGCAGTACACGGAAAACACTAAGGCAGAATAAGAACACACTTGAACAGATAACAAACATCAATGCGACCAGACAGGGTGGTGGGAGAGGAGAGACTATATGGTCCGTGGTGATGAGGGACAGCTGCGGGTGTAATGATTGGGACAGGTGTGTGTAATCTGACAGGTGTAATGATTGAGGGAAAATGAGTCCGGGAGAACGGGAGATAGCGACCTCTGGTGGAGGAGGGGAAACCTGCAGCCCGGACTCATGACACTGTCTCATTGTTAACAACAATCCCATTTGATTTCTAAGACTTCTAAGCTAAGAAATATCAACATTTGAGCAATTTCACTCACCATTCTGCCAGTCCCATTGAGGTAGATTCTCTCAATGTGATCATAATAGGCATCACACCAGTACATGGTACTGGTTCCATGGTCCAGAGTGAGTCCATTGGGCCACAGCATGTTAGATGTGACAAATACTTTCCTGTTGGAACCGTCCATCCAGGCTTTCTCTATTCTACCAATGCTGTCGTTCACCTCATCCTCTTCCCAATCCGTCCAGTACATCCAACTGCAACCAAAATCAGAACCCAGTCAGTGTAGTCCATGAAAACAGCTCTTGTATTTACTTTTGAAGCATGAATATCAATCACATCTTACTCACTAAGACAAGAAGTGTACAGTTGAAGCAGATTGAAACAAATTGCCCCCATGTCTAAAAATGTAAAAGCTTAACTGAACATAAACAAAATATGGTTAAGAAAAGTCAGCAACTCGCACCTAGGGGAAATTAAGCTCCTCTGGAGATAACTCTCACATATATATATATGAGATTTTTTTTTTTTTTTTTTGTTACATTTCCTTTTCTATGTTAGGCGTATAGACTCCTGTGCCAACATGAACTGAAACTCTCAATGGGTTAATGATATCTGAAAAGTGATTGGGTCAACGTTCTGACATGATCCTTTCCCTAGTAAGTGTGCTTAAGGGATTTGTTGCCTCTGAGTACTACTCAGCGGTCAACGCAAGCTCTTCTGTCTCATCAATGATAGAAGCTGTACTTAATGTGCACCACATAAAGCAGAATTGGATAGAGGGCGAATCAAGCGCTCTCTGTCCCAGTGTGTTGGCTACATGACCCCATGAATTATTCAGAAGGCAAACAGCATGCTCCAAGTCTCATCCTGCACTGTTCAGAATGTAAGGACATACAGGGTCTAACCAAAATGAGCAAAGATTACATGGCATTTTCCATGAGTAGAGCACAAAACAGAGCCTGAGGCTCTTTAAAAATGAAGTCTTATTATTATTTTTTTACTTTTTCAACTAATGGTCAGTGAAAGAGGTGTTTAACCTTCAGAAAATGTTATATCTAATATTTATAATATAACAGTATAATTTTTAGGAGGTCAAAAAAACAAAACAAAACAAACAAACAAACAAACAAACAAAAAACTATATGACCAGTTTTATTTTCGGTTCATTTTCTATGAGGATTATATAAATGTTTAGCAATGAACAATGAAGAAAAAAAGTTTTTAATAGATTTATAAACAAGCATGGGAGTTAATAGACATGATTTATACAGTTTAAAAAACTACTAGGGTTGAAACTTAGCCTAAATTAGTTGCTAACAAAATTATTACCTACATTTCATACTAGATTAATTATGTCAGAAGACAGTTTATCAAATAATATTCCAATAATTCTCCCAATCAATCATTTAATCAATCAATCATGCATCTAATGCTGTACGATAAATAAATAAATAAATAAATAAATAAATAAATAAATAACTGTCACATATACACTACAGTTCCAGCGTTTGAGGTTGGTAAAATGTAATGTTTTTGAAAGAATGCTCAACTTGATGGCATTTATCTGATCAAAAATACAGTAAAAAACAACAATATTGTTGTTTGTCATATTAAATTATGTTATATACTGTAACTTTTAATCAATTTAATGACTTTTCTAGGTATTACTTTCTTTCACAAAATTACATAACCCAAAGTTTTGAACTGTAGTGATTGTGAAATAGTTTATGGCCAAAGAGTGAGAGGAAGAAAGACAAAAATAAGTAGTAAATATAGGTGAGGATATCAGCATGAGAGAGAGAGACATTCCTTAAACTGGAGCATCAAGCTAGGACAACAATGACTTCATTACACTGTGCAGTTTATGCGCTATGAACAGGTATAGGAGTTTACAAAATCAGTTTTGACTGGCTGAAAATCCCACAGTTTAGGAAATCTGCTCCTGGGGATAAATATAGGTCAGCAATGAAGTGAGCACAGAGTAGAGATAAAAACAACAACAAAAACATCAAACAAATGGAGAGACAGAGATGTAAATCTTGAAAGTCCAAATGACAGAACACAAGATACTAAAAGAGAGAAAAGAGTTACTGAGGCAGGCAAGTTCAGTCTTATCATGTTATCACAGGCTGCTTGTGGCATCAACAGAGATGGAAGAGATAAAGAAACAGAGTGGAAGAGATAAAGAGATCAGGACAGGTGGGTGTTATTTCAGGGGGAAGCCCATCCAGCAGACCAGACAAAGATCAACATGCCACCTGCCCACCTCATAGATGGCCAACCCCTAACGATGGGGGCCCAACCCCCTTTCTATAAATAAGCCCATAGAGGTGGGTCAAAACAACACAGCCAAAATTATACTAGAGACTATTAAAATAAAGGTTAAATTGGCTGCACGATATTTGAGCAAGATATATTTACTGCATTGTTAATATTTACTACACATATAACAATATGTTCGGGTCAATACATTTAATTATAATTTATTAAATTATTGTTAATTGCATTAAGTTTTTTTAGATCTGAATAATTATTAAATTGTCAAAATATCAAATTGTATAAGTTATCTCACTATGTTATCTCTTAACTTGTCAATTTGATAAGCTATCTCACTCTGCAATTAAAAAGCTTTGAGTCAATAATATTTTTTTCATGTTTTTGAAAGACATCTCATGCTTATGATGGCTTTATTTATTTGATTGAAAACTGAACTAGAGATTATTAAAATAAATGCTAAGCTGATTAAAAAGATTTTGATTTTGATTCCATTCAGTTATATATTTAATTAAGATATTGTTTAAGTAGTTAACACTATATTTTACTTAATTAACGCCAACTTAATTATTCTATCGCGCATTAATGCAGTTTTATTATTATTATTATGATTATTATTTTGAAAGCTCGTTGCTCACTGCCTCTGAATACACATACAGACAAACCATGGGTCACAGGAGGGGTGGGATGTTGATCAGTCCTGGCTTGGGATGGGTGTCATCACGCAACTCAACCAACGAGAGCATTTGGGGTGGGCCTAAAGACTGCAGCAGCGCTCACATGAACGCTCCTGATGAAATTATGGCCCTGTCCCAAATGGCACCCTAAACCCTCAAGGTCTTCCTCTGAGTCTGCACTTTCGTGACGTAATGCCACATTGACTGTCGGGTAGAAGTCTGCCACAGAACTCACCCCAGTGCGGGCTCGGCAGAAGTGCGGATCGAGGGTGCATAGTGGCCGCAAAGGTGGCACTCGCGAGCACCCTTTTGAACACTAAAATGACGAATGGGACACCCTATGGTCTCGTGGACTTAATGGACACGCGCACGTGGCAGCCATTGTAAGTCCATAAGACCGCAAGTGCACATGAAGTATTCCATTTGGGACAGGGCCTATTTAGGCTAAGCATCAACACTCACAAACCACTGTTCACTGTTATTTTTAACAGAAAAGATTGCAACGAGTTCGTAATCACCACTTCATAAGTGGGAAATAAGAAGTTTCCAAAAGCACGTGAAGACAGCAGACAAGTGCTCTCGGTCAGCACAGTGGAGTACATCGTTTTGTTAACTTTGTGGTTTATTATTTTGAGTCGTTTGGGATCCGGTAACACACGGCCCTCTAACAATATATTGCTTTACAGATCTATCACTTTTGCAGCTAAGAAATGTTAATGCAATCATGCTGCATGTATCAGAGCGTGGTTAGCGGTCACAATACATGTGTACTGTGCCCGAGCCCAATTGAACCGTGCTCTGGCCCACCTCTTCCAACTGAGCCAGGGACGGCTAAACGAACCGCACCCGAACGTGGCACGGAGTGATCATACTAGACAAACAAACTGGGCTTTGGGGTCAAACGCACTCGGACTTGGTTATGGTTGCCTAGTGTGAGTACACCCTTATTCTCCCGCATCCTGCACACACGAGTGTCTACCTGCCGCACCCGTACATGCTGCGTTAGGTACTGCGGGTCCCGCGGGAGTGCAGGTCTCTACTCGGAAGGTGCCTGTTATAATGTTATGATCAAGGCTCTGGACTCTGAGCATAACTTGTTTTTCTATAAAATAAAATCCATAAATTATTTTCTATAAAAATGTCAATGCCTTGGCAGTGGCAGATAGCTTCGGTTTTATGTTTAATTTGATTACATTAATGTTATATAAGTTGAGATTTACAGGAAATATTTTAACTGCTACTATGTAAAAGGAATACTGCTGTTTAAAAAAAGCACACCAAATGTTATTGCGCTTTTCTTCATATAGCAGTACTTTTAAATGAAAAAAGTGCACATTTCACTACTTTTGAATGCATTATTGAATTTTGAGCATAACAATGTGATTAATCATTTAAATGTGATTAAACATTTTAATTGCTACCCAGCATATATATATATATATATATACATATATATAATTTAAAATATATTAAAATAAATTAACTAATAACTAAATCAAAATGTTTATATTTATTCCTGTGAAGCTGAATGTTTAGAAGCCATTATTACTGCAGTCTTCAAAACAGTGGAAGTAAATATTACTGACCCCAAACTCAAACAGTAGTATAGGCCTATATAAAACAGATTTAATGTGTATGAATATATAAAGTTAAATTAAACATAATAGTTATTACATAATGCACAATTTGCTAAAAGATGTCTTCTTTAGCAGACATTTTTAATGTCTGAATTTGAATGACCCTATTTCTAAATCAGTTGAACAGTTGAAACAATATAATGTTCCAAATAAAGTTACCAAATTAGTTTTTAAGTTTTATGTACTCAGCCAAGCCCTTTTTTTCCATTTGGCATTTACTTTTAGAACTTGGTCACATTTTTAAACAAAAATGTGAGGTTACTCTGTGTTAGCCATGCTGACATTGTCTACATAAGAAACTAAATTCATTAGAGGAGGAAGTGCAAGACCCAGTAAATACAGCACACATTTCCTTAATTGACTCACTCATCCTACAATAATAGACTCTTTTACTCAAATGCCAGTGCATTGATTAGGAAAATCCCTGTATGAAAATGAACATGCATCACCACGTGGCGGAACAAGAGGCCGCTGCTAATTCCGCTGTTAGCTCAACCGAATGCACCCAACACGAGACTCGCAAGCGCTGACATATTAAGACGAGCATCTCATTCAGGACTTGTCGTGCTTTCAAAAGAGCACTTTATTTCTGCTTGACCCCTACATCGCAGGTTTTGCTCATCAATCCGCCAACTTCATTAGCTCCCACCGCCCCTGCTGTCTCTATGCCTTTGCTTTGCACTCAATTTCTGCGGCCTGAGGTGATAGCTGAATCGGAGCTAAAGAACTCCTGAAGTCTGAGTCTTTAACGTTATACACTAAGCACCAGACACATTTACTGGCCCCTGGGGTCTTTGTAACACTGCAGCCGAAAGTAAAGTGTTTTTTTCCCCTTCTCGCCACCGAACCACTTGACCTTTCGTGCAGATTTGTGTGGGTATCGAACTCGCCCAATCAATTCGGAAACCAAACAGTGAGAGCGATCGGGGGTGAAGGAAGCTTGACCTGGGTGCAGTCCAGGGATGGTGGCTCCATTGCAGAGAAAAAGGAAAAAAAGAGAGTACGAAAGATAATCAATAGGCCCCATTATGACAGGAAAAGGAAACAGAAGAATGTATGGGCTAAGGAACAATGGCAAATACAGAAACTATAGCAGACTGAGATGATCTATAAACACACCACAGTCACTGAAAACACAGGTCAGACCAACAAAACTGTAGATAAAATAAAATAAAATAAAATAAATAAGAACTTGATAAAGTTCAAATGCATTCAGAAAATTCATAAGAACTTTCCAAATATTTTAAAAACCTCTAAATTAAAATAAATAAATTACCATAATTAATTAATAATGACAATAAGTAAAGTAAATGACAAACTTTGACAGACCGATAGACTGATAGACCTATAGACAGATCGATAGAAGGCACAGACAGACAGCCACACAGACAGACAGATAGATAGACAGACAGACAGCGGAGACCAGGACAACTAGATGAGCACCAGGGACAGATCCCCAGTGAAGACCTTATCTCCTAGATGGCCATCGGGACAAGAACACGGGAACCAGATGAATCCTCTGCACAATCTAACTTTGCTGCAGCATGGAACAACCTGCTGGTTCGTCTAGCCAGAGGAGAACTGGCCCCCCGACTGAGCCTGGTCTCTCCCAAGGTTTTTATTCACTCATTTGTCATTCTGTCACTGATTGAGTTTTGGTTCCTTGCCGCTGTCACCTCTGGCTTGCTTAGTTGGGAACACTTAATCTTTAGTTGCTTAGTTTGGGAACACTTTCGTAATCGTCAACTTGATTGCACAGATACTATTTAAACTGATCTGAGCTGGACGATGACATCAATGAATTCAATGATGAACTGCCTTTAACTGAAAATTGAGTGTTTACTATTGTCCTTTTGAATTATTGATACACTATTTTTCCTATTTTCCAATCTGTATAGTTAAAAGCGCTATATAAATAAAGGTGACAGACGGACAGACAGATCAAAGATATTCACTAGCATCAATGTAAGGATTTGTATCAAAGTATACTGGGAACTATGAAGCTCACAGCTTCATTTGTATGTGTGATGGAGTTCGGGTAAGCTGCCTAAAGAGACTGAAAGTCCATCTAATTATCTGTGTTGTAACTTTGTCAATAGCTTTAGTGTCGTTGTTTTTATTGTGTGTTGTTGACTCAACTTGCCCATATGTGATAGCAGGCATGATTTCACTGCAATTATGATATTGACTGAAGTCATGTGCAGCAGCATGCAGCTCTGGGACGCATTCACTATGCTGACCTCACTGCTTATCAGCTTCAGCAAACAGTGAAAACAGTATAGAGCTAAACATTAACCCACCCCAACTTTCAGACACACACCCCAAAAATCAAACACTACCACTGCTCAGCAACACAAACCCACACCAAAACCCATACATACCATGGGCAAATCCTGTTGAATCATAATAGCTACATCCACCACAGCCATAACTTCACACAGCCATTCTGCACAAATCAGAGAACTGAACTCTGACAGCAAAACAGGTGTATATGTAATTTCACATTTGTGATTCAATAAGCAACCTGGCTTGGATTTGTTTGCCAAACACAATAGCAAAGACTGTTTATCAGCATATTATGCGAAACTCTGTACAGAGGGACAAGACCAGGACCCATATATAGATATATAAAAAAAGTCCAGTCAAGTCACCTTTATTTATATAGCGCATTATACAATACAGATTGTTTTAAAGCAGCTTTACAAGGATAATAAGGTTTCAAAGACACAAGCAGAGGTTAAATATGCTGTAAAGCAGCTCTAAAAAAAATCTCTAAACTGCTCACTTATGTGCATGAATATTTATATACGGTTCACAATTTAGGATAAAGTTTATTTTATTTATTTATTTATTTTTCTTGCGCACCAAATCAGAATATCAAAATGATTTCTGAAGGATCACGTTACATTGAAGACTGGAGCAATGGTTGCCAAAAATGTAGCTATTCATTACAGGAATAAAGTACATTTTAAAATAAAATTTAAAATTCAAAATGGAAAATGGTTATTTCAAATTGCAATAATATTTCACAGTATTGCTGTTTTTACTATATTATTAATCATTATGCAGCCTTGGTGAGCATAACATACTTTTCTTTTTCTTTTTTTTTTCCTTCTTTTTTTTTTTATGACAAAATCTTCTAACCCCAAACTTTCAATAATAGAGTTTACTTACATGATTTGAAAAATAAGGTATAATGGGACAAAAGTTTCCCCAGAACAAAATTGGATGCAATATTGCATCCAATTTTGTTCTGGGGAAAACACTACACACACACAAACAAATGCTACAGGTTTTTCCTAAACACCTGTAGTACTGCATCGAATTGTTTTGCATAAGAAGAAATGGATTTGTTGCAATGGCTGCGCAAAATGGGTCTGTGTTGACTGCTGCAGTCACACTGGAGATTAATTTGCGAAATACGCCTGTACTAAAATTACAGCTTTAAGATGTACACAGCTCATTTACTAAAAGCAAAATAATACAGAAGTTGTTACAAAACACTATACAGACTATAAAATCCGGTGTGCAGCTGGAAAGAAGTATCTGTGTGAGAGAGAGAGAGAACGAGCTCGTGTTGGGAGGCATTTAGACGCATTACTGCCAATGTAGTGATGGGAAAATGAGCCACATTAGCAAGCTACCTTTCCCTCAGGGGTTTTAGCTTGCTAACTGTGGGGTCCATGTTCATTTAACACATGCATAAGCATGTTAGAAAGACTCAAGAGTGTTTTAATGGAGCCTGAGCAGAGAGCCAAGAAAGCAACCCCTCAATTTATTCTTTTACAAGGCTGCTTTTCTTCACCTCACCTTGCTAACACTGCTGTTAACACTGTAACTGAAGACAGAGAGGTACATCCTTCAGCATGGGGTTCAAGATGTTATTAGTTACGCTACTATAAAAACAACAGGTGCCCGCTGTTTTAAAACAGCGGCATGCAAACGCTCTGCCTGCTAAACAGCCGCTTGGGACTCAGATGTGTGCTAGAAACCATTCCAGTGTCAGATTTGATATAAAAGCAACGTTTTTACGATGTGACGATGGTAGCCATTATCTTAAAGGTGCAGTTTACTCAAAAATGTAACTGTGTGTCATCATTTACACACCCTCGTGTTGTTACAAACCTGTATTTTCATTTCTGGGTGAACTGTCCCATTAATAAGGGTTCTTCCGTGCGGAGGAGTTGTTTAAATTAGTTTTGAGTCTGTCTCTCACACATGAATTATGAGATTGTTGTTTGGGACAGTACTGTTAAATGAGCCATACATGAGTGATTCACAGAGTTGTGTTAGCAGTTGTTATTCCAGGTCATTCGAGGATCAACTTTAGACAGGCCTCGCTACTCATGGCCATGAGTCACAATGGCAAAAGCGGCCAAGAAACTGAGAAGCTGTGCCATTTCATGAGTGCATCAGTGAGTAAATAGCCTCAGAATCATAACAACATTTCTTTGCGCTGCCAAAGTGTCAGATGGAAGCTATTAAGATAGAAAGTGTATCTATAGTAGGGATGTACAGAACCATGTATTTTTGGTCAAAATGATGTAACACAACTATTAATATATTCACATAAAACACATCCCAAGATCGTGATGTAATAAATAAAAAAAAATTCACAATGCGCCGAGCCAGTTGAGGCAAACTGGAATATAGTAGCACAGCATGACATCTCTGCAAATGCAATACGAGAGAGAATAATCTATACT
>JAUZSZ010000104.1:23301872-23314929 GCA_034780575.1 Labeobarbus marequensis | reverse complement strand
CAGCCCGCCCGGGTGCGGGCTTCGACCCCAGGGGGTTAAGTTTATCAAAAGTTACAGGAAAGACATTTATAATGTTATAGAAGTTTTCTATATCAACTGAACGCTGTTATTCTGAATCCTGGATGAAAATGTGTCACAGTTTCCATAAAAATATTAAGCAGCACAACTGTTTGCAATAATGACAATAAATAGGGATATTTCTCGAGCACCAAATTAACCTATTGCGATGATTTGAAGTGTCACTAAATACTGGCGTGATGACTGCTGATATTTTTTAATCTGTTTTATATATTAAAGCATACATAAAACTATTAAATAGAAAGGTTATTTTAAATTGTAGTAATTTTTGACAGTTGAACCGTAGTGTATGTTATGATGATGGTGATGATGGCAATTATTATTTTAATCATCATCACCGAAATGTATATTAACGTATATTAAACTGCCTATATAGATATACAGGCAATTGAAATTTCTATAATCATCATCATCATCATCACATCATAATTATCATCATCATATTCTGAGCCATTTGCATTTGTACTTGAAAAACAATTGCATACAGATAATTTTGCAGTTCATAAAAATGCAAATAGCTCCCATGTATTTGTAATTTTTTTTAAATATTTTTATTTTTTACTGCCACAATTAGCATAATTTTACTATTGAACAAGACATTTGATGATATGAGATGGTTTTGTGCATTTAATACAGTAGCCTATACTTACAGTATATAGTACACAATGCATGGCCTTGTTGCAATATATGGCTACTTTTGTTACTGTGACGCCATTGACTGTCGAAAGACTGTTTGGCATCATATTTTTCAAACAGTACTTGTTCAAACAGTTATCTTATTGTCAACAGTAGGTGTGAGATAATTGTCTGAACATGTATAGTACAGTCTTTGAAAGGAGTGAAGCTTAACCCCCCCAAGCAATATATATATTTAAAAAATGGCAATTTAGTAAGAAGTCAGCATTTAGCTCATTGACTTCTGGTGCTGCAGTGAGATGAATGGGAATGTAAACAGACAGATTTCTTTAGATATACAGTATTAGAATTCCTTGGCACAAACCAGTTATGTACATAGATCATCATAGACTCGTATTGAATTGAAACAACCTCAACCTTTAGTTCTGAAATATGCCAGTTTGAATGGACATACCTGTGTGTGGCCCTCTTCATTCTCTGCCTGCCTCTGCATCTGTCAGAATGTTGCTTATGTTATTTATTCTCTTCTATGAATGTACTCTCAGCCAAGCACTGCCTGACTGAGTTGTACCCTTTATCTAAATGACCCTTTAAACACTCCATGAAGCAATTCAAGCTTTTCATGAGAAACAGATTAAAACTCACTCATGCCCTAAATCAATTTATCAGCAATCGGCTGAGCCGGCTAATTAACCCCCACTGTTTCTACCGAGAACCTCTTCATTTGTTAACAAGCGCATATAACCACCCATCCATCCGTTCGCATGCGGATGCCAACGTGGCCGACATTGACGCACCGCTACATCCTGTTTTACTCTGCCTGTTGCTCGCTCCACCTCAGCAGAAGGACTCAAGGTGCTCCTGCTGTGCTGTATGTGTATGTGTGCGCCGGTTTCTCTGTCTGTAATCTCAGCGGGTTTCCATGGCTCACTGGGTGATAAATAGAAGTGGTAAATGGATATACTTTTTTGTCCTTGTCACCAGATCCATCTCTGGCTCTGTTATCCTCCCTAGCCTCAACTCAGCAGGCACACAAGTTTCAAATGCCATATGCGGGGTGGGGGTGTGTGACGGTTGTCTTGTTCGGTCTAACACTTCGATGCACACTTGCTGGTCGACACGGCTCTCGAAAGCCGGTGTTGTGATCACAGTTTAATCCTAAAGAGCAAAGGAAGCAGATATACTCGTATAAATCAATAGATCCTCAAGGCTGTGTGCAACTGAAATGCCAGCACTGTTATTAGGAGTGTGTGTGCGTGTATGTTTGTGTGTGGGTAGGTGGGTGTGAGCATATATCCATCCACTTCATCATTTGCCAATCTGCCGTGCAGAATGCATTCTAGACACGTAAGCACTAAGACAAGGCGACGACCATTGAATTTCCTCACTGTTCAAGGTTGCAAATCACTTATGGGTATATGAGAAGCAGCAAATGTCAAATAAAGCTCTACAAGGTAGCATTCGAAAGTCTTTAACACACAAGACTGTGTCAAGCAATCAATGTGCAAGCCAAATATATATTCGGCCCTCATTTTGTCAGGTATTTCATGTTATTTCGAGTGTCATTTTTACCTGCTTTAAGCTGTGATATTCTGGCACATCGTATTGATGTGCAATTCTCCAGACAATCTTTATTGACATGCTGTAACTATTTGACAAACTGATCTATTAAAGTATACCTTGTGTGACAGCTATAATATCAGCACTTCTGCTCGTTGACACGTCTCTCTGCTGTGCGGTTGTGATATTGCTGTAATAACATTCTTTTGGCTTTTGTGACAATTAATTTTGCTGGCTCTCTGTCTTTGGACAATCAGAAACATGCTTTTGTTATTGGATGTCGATTTAGGGAGTCTAGTTTCGATCTAGTTTGGCACAGCATTGATTCCTCATCATTGCATTGACACATCATTATTTCTCATACAGTAGTTATTCAGTGGCGTTCTGTTTGGTGTGTGTACTCAGAGGGTGTTTGGATTCCTCTTAAAGCCAGAGTGAGAACTGTGATGATTGAATTCAAGTATTGATTCTGACCTAAATTTGTTTTTTGATGGATATTTTCTGTCAGAAATGAGAGGAGTGCAAGCAGGGTGCGAAGTTGACTACAATGGGATTTGGTTTAACTGTTTTCAATTTTTTTTTTCTATTTCTATTTATTTTTCATGTTGCATGTTTGTCAGACAGTCCAGGTTATTAAATTACTCGCTGCATTATAAATAAGATCCAGTTTAGTCTCTGAAATAAGACCTGTCACAAAACATGAGGAGACATTCACACAGCAGCAGAAGGCAAACAAAGACAATAAGAGCGACTTCGTTCTGTGATTGAAGTGACTCATTTAAAAGGTAGATAGTTCACAGAGAGGAAAATGAAAAGAATATTGTTAACAATGTACTTTGTCCACACAATGAAAGTCAAAGGGTTTGATGAAGGGTTATCTGTATTTGTTCACTGATTCATTCAGTAATTCTATCATTGCACCAGTAGGTGGTGACCAGTGAGACAGTTTTTTCAAGGGGTCATCAGATGCCCATTTTCCACAAATTGATATGATTCTTTAGGGTCTCAATGAAAAGTCTATAACATACTTTGGTTAAAATTGTCAGTGTCTAAGGTAAAGCACCAGTGTCTTAAATTTGACACTTAAAATATCAACTGATTACAAAAATCATAATATTTTGAAGTATTGTTACAGTTTGGACTTTTTCCTATTTTAATGTATTTTAAAATGTGATTTATTTCTGTTCAATTTTAGAAGCCATTACATCAGTCTTCAGTGTCACATGATCCTTCATAACTTTGATGCTCAAGAAGCATTTTTTATTATTATCAGTGTTGAAAACAGTTGTGCTGCTCCTATTTGTGGAAGCCGTAAAAAAATCTGTGATGAATAGAAAGTTCAAAAGAACAGTATTTACTTGAAAAAGACTTTACTGTTGCATTACTGTTGGTATAAAAGTATTAGTTTATTGGAAAAAAAAACTTTCTGACCCCAAATTTTGAAACGATTATATGTGATTATGAGGCAATTCCTTATAAAGTTACTGACCAAGTAGCATTGTATTTACTTTCCAAAACCAGTTTTTACTCTCATTTGATGTTATGCAGGTGTTCATTTTTGACCTTGAGTAGAACATAGGAAAGGAGGATAGCAGAACAAACCTATTCACAAATCATAGATCCCTTTATTGATTACTCGTTGTACTCCAGTGTGCTGAGGTTCGAACTTCAAACAGCCCTTTGTTGAAGCAGATGATAACCCAGCTATGTACACCACAAAGGACAACTGAAAGCATATTTTTAAACATCCCTGAATGCATCGTTGGCCTGAAATAAACTATTTAAATAGACCTTGGATATTTGCTGGGAACACACTAAAAATGTTATCGGTTATGCCTGCTTCACGCTTCTCGCTGGATTTGCTGCAATGCTCTTTAAACATTAATAGCGCCAAATGTCAGGCCTCCCACCCTTCCATCTTCCTGTGTGTTTGGATTCTCCGCAGTCCCTAATCCTGTTACCGGATTACAAGTTTTATTCCTCTCCATTTCTTCTGTTCCATTTCCCATGCACCCAAACACTGCAGTGCTTTAGGAGGCCAGTATGAGGATTAGCATAGCATTACTGAGGTGTGAAACCACATAGCTATGGTACCACTGGGTAAAGAAACCACAGAGGATCCTTAGAGCAGCAGAAATGTATATTCAGACCATGTGTTACCTAAAAGCGGATATTCTTAAGGGCATATTGCAGACTATTTTCATTCAATTCATCATGCTTCTTTTTATTTTTAGTTTATTCATTGTGTTAGAATACTATGCACATATGTGTAGTGTAAACACATTTCCTACAAAAGGAACTGGCCGTAATTGTTTGTTTATATTTGTATTTGCTGATACTTTAGTGTTTTTTTATGTGCTCTATTCATGACTTAATTCATGACTCATCACCCAAAAATGAAAATTTGCTAAAAATGTACTGACCCTCAGGGCATCCAAGATGTAGATGATTTCTTCACCAGAACAGATTTTTAAAAATTTTACATTACATCACTTGCTCACCAGTGGATCCATTGCAGTGAATGGGTGCCGTCAGAATGAGAGTTCAAACAGCTGATAAAAACATCACAATAATCCACAGGTAATCCACATGACTCCAGTCCATCAATAAAAATCTTGTGAAGTAAAAAAAAAACAAACAAAAAAAACGTGTTTGTAAGAAACAAATCCATCATAAGATGCCTTTTAACTTTAGGCCAAAATATGAGTCCAGAATCCATAATAACTCTTCCTCCAGTAAAAAAAAGTCTATAACAAAGAACTGTTTACAACTGTTTTTACACTGTTTGTACCTATAAACATTGCTTGGGCTGTGTATATTTCTTTCCTTTTTTGGACAAGTTCACTGAAGAAAGCAATATTATGGATAGAGAACTCGTATTTTAGCCTGAAGCAACATTTTGAAGTTAAAAACATCTTGATGATTTTTTTTTTCTTTATATTGTCTCTATGTTCATCTAAGATGACCTAAGCGCGAGTATATTTTCAACAAATTAACAGTTTTGATTGAACTAATCCTTTAAATTTGACAGTCCTGAAATGATTTCTTCTTCTTCTTCTTCTAGTCATTGTCATGGAGTATTTCCTACAGGGACATGCAAACAGATTTCTCGATTAAAAATAGCATATGAGATCTTGCTCATACACTAGAAACACATAATTTAAATATTCATGAACTTGCATTCTACCTGCTCGCCTTTTCTATCTGCACTCTAGACTGCTTCACTTTGTGTGAGGAAATGCGGTAAACTTTCATTAGAAGTTGTCACACAATCCTACTTTCTGAAATCAGATGGTTGCCAAGCAGCAGTATGAATCTATCATAAGGTATACATCGCTCCAATTCAAAAATGAAGAGCAAGAGAGAGAACCTTTTCAACAGCTCATTAAGATACCACTACATAAAGTAGGCTTAGGAGAGAATAAATATATACTGCTCCTTAATTATAATTAGACAGAGATGTTTCTGGGGTAAATAATTACTACATAAGGCACAAATTGTTAGTAATTAGGAGGAGACTCCGGTGCAAGCAGAGATAATTAAGTCTGCACTGCTTAAATAATTGCACAGTGGCTAACAGAGAATGCTGCGTTGCAATTGTAGTCCCTTCAAATCAATGCAATTACATTAACCCAAGCTACATAGTTAAACCCTAACTTAATGTAGAACACAACTCCTCTACCCTTTATTATCTGCTTGTTCCTAAAGCGTGGGCCTTGATTTTATGCTTATTGTTTTTACCATTCTTTATTACGACTGTGGGATTGCTTTGTCTATCTGGGTAAGCTAAACAGGTGATATGCCATATTCCTGACCATTCAGTGCACAGTAGAGCTGTGTCTGAAATCGTTCTCTATACCCTCATTCATTACTCCCTATGTTAGTCTACTACTATACACCACTTTAAGGAGAGACTTAAAACAAGCGACGAATTTAGATACAGTGCACCATAAAAAAATGGCTGTCGTTTTTGACACTTAGCTAACTAGCAACCCCTATTAGTAATGAAACGATTTGTCTTCAAATTTAACTAGCTTGTATAAACCATAATTAAACCCCTCCCAATCAATTAAAAAAGGTATTTAAGGTACGATCACATTTTCCTGTGTTTGGTGAGTTTTTGAGATAATAAAAATCCATATGATCAGGAATTTTAAATGAGGGTGAAAGATTCCTCCATGCAGATTTTGCAGTTGGCCACCCAAATTCACCACACTGACCAACAGAAAGCTGCTTGGTTTGAAGTGGCTTCTGTGTGAAATTCATACTACACTATTGACAATTTGCCTGTGAAATTTTGCAAACGTCTCACACCTTTACTGTGGACGCCACTGTTTGCTGCAATCCTCACAGTGCATAATGCGTCTTCTCCAGCCTTTGAGTGTATATCAGGTGAAAACATATATGCATTATGGGACTGAATATGTCCACTATGGTTTCAAGCACAACTACAAACGGTGGTCCCCTCAAATATAGTGCAATATTATATAAGGGTATAATGGGTGATTTCAGGCACAGCTG
This sequence comes from Labeobarbus marequensis, assembly GCA_034780575.1. Taxonomy (NCBI): domain Eukaryota; kingdom Metazoa; phylum Chordata; class Actinopteri; order Cypriniformes; family Cyprinidae; genus Labeobarbus; species Labeobarbus marequensis. The sequence goes on along the minus strand of JAUZSZ010000104.1, from coordinate 23,308,134 downwards.
ATTACAGACCACCCTCAACAAGGGAGGTAATATGTAAGGGGGTCGGAATTCGGCACAAAACCGGTGCTACTTTCATGTCTCTCTCTTATCACACCATGGACTCATTCGCTCTTATTTCACTCAAATGTAACTGCCACCATATCAATTGAAGTGAAAATGAGTATTCTTCCAGTATTTTTCTTGATACTAGGCCGATTATTTATATGTTGTAATGGTAAAATTATAAAACAATCTGTGACAAACTTACCATCCACACAGGATGATTCCTCACCTGCGGCCCAAGACGCTGGGATATTATAAAGCATCTCTGTGATCCTACAAAGGATAAGTGGTTTGGAGAATAATGGATGGATTGTACAATAAATTAAAACTTAAATCAACATTTTATGTCCAGGTTTTTACACTTCATAGCTCTGATCACCTTGTCAAGACTTATTTTAAGAAAATAATTACCTGTACATTATCTTTTACTTATTTGCAAAATATTTTGGATAAAGTGTACCTTGTCAACATTCTTGCTGTATGAAATTTCCAATGACTGAAGTACATCTCACTCAAGCTCACATCACACCCTGTTTATAAGACAGAAACTCAAAAATCAAAATTGAAAAATAGCAAATACGACCTTCAACTGCTAGTTTGGGCAAATTTCACTGGCTTTCTGTCAATCCAAACAGTCTTTCATTATTTGGAGGGTGGATTTCAAATCCTGAGGCATTCACCATGAGATATTTTCACTCTGTTCCCAGATATACAGATCCTTTGGGAATCCACATTGGTCAGTTCAGTCAAACCCTTGTGTTCTGGGTTTCGCCCAGAGAGCTTTCTTAAACTAAGTTCAACAGACTGTCAGAGAACAAAATATAACATTCCCATACAAAGGGGCCCTCCGCCAGACAGACCATCAATGTCTCAGCTTTGTCTTGTCACTGCAGGCTACGACCGCCACTCCAGCTGAGAGCAACAGCAATGACCTGACAGCCAATAAACACTTTCGCCAGTTTCCTTCGCCTAACGCATAAAGGCCAGTAAAAATCGACAATGCCAAGGTGACACGTTAAGCCCCATAAAAATATTTGTAGGTTCTGTGTGCTATTTAACGAGCATTTTGTTGAGTGTTTATGGGCCTGATCTGAGATACTATATCAAATACATGGTACACTAAATCAAACGTGATATTCGTCACCTTTCAGATAAAAGACATGGAGAAGGATTGTAATCTGTTCGGTTCAAAAAGGACACAAGAAGGTTATCAGTCAGTGCAGTACCACCTCAAGCAATCGAGAAAAAGAAATATGGCAAAAATCAGAATTTTGACCAAGTTTGTGGGGTTGGTTAAAAGGAGCACAGGCTGATATGTAGGTTAGTAACTATGACAGGCCTATTAGCTCTAACATCTCCACCTGCTGACACATCACTGCCTAGCAGCAATGAGTGAATTAGATTTAACATCACATCCAGCCGCCACACATCTCCTGTCCCCCTCAACCCACACCCGAATTGCGAAAAGCACAGGTTCCAGCGGTGGTGGGCTGTTTCTTTCTCTCGTGTGCAATAAAAGCTGATTAGAGTTGAAACAGTTGACCGGTCCTACCCTGCTTCACAGTTGCTGGATTAGAGGCTGAAGCCCATCATCTGTGAAATGAAATTTCAGATGGTCGAACAGGGACTGTCTGAGGTGCAGACTGTATGTATGCAAGTGTTAGTGGGTAGAAGGGGATACTAGACGCAATATGCAAGGTCACACATCACAGCTAAAAGGTTCATGTGAAGAGGATGATAAACATTTATCAGTCATATGGTAACAGGACACACTCTTCATTGAAAGCCCAGCTGTAAGTAACGATAGACATGGGTACGAATCAATTGTGCCTCACACAAATATGAAGATTCATCAATTTGCTATCTACTGTGTTTAGAGTATCAGGCAATGGAGACATACGTAGAGTTACATTTAGAACAAAACTTAAAATCAGTGTTTCTCAAATAAAACTAAACTGAAAAAATTGGTGAAGAAAAGATTTTCACAGAAATTGCTAGTTGATTTAAAAAAACAACTACAAAGAAACATTACATTCTGAAGTAGAAAAACCGAAGTGTATTTTTATTTACTTCAAAAAGATGTTTTTTTTTTATTATAGTGTATGATAACAGAAGGCACACAAGAATACAGTAAGTGTACTCTTGTAATTTCAACATATTTCAAATCTAAGGACGGGAGTATTTAAACATGAATGGATGATGGCAGTTTCAGGGTTGCCAGATCTGAATATCAAAAACCACCCAATGACAAATTTAACTATCCCAAATACGAAAATGTAATATCTTGACAGCTGGTGAACAAATTCCTTTGTTGGGGGTGGCAATCTTCTATTTGAAAATGAACTATTTACAGATTACAATCTAAAATCAAAACTTCAAGATATTCCTAACAGGTTTTTCATAAAAGTGTCTGTATGTCGTCATACTTTTTAATAACTAGCAGCAATCCAGTCAAGACCAGTTGAACTGTTACCATGGAAAAGAAAACATTCAGGCACCCTACCAAGTGTCCCTCCTTCACAAAAATCTCTTTACGTGTCATCATCCAGCACAGTTTTATCATTGGTAGAATATAATTTGGATAGAATAAAATATTTATATATATGCATTTTTGTCAGATATATTTTAGACGTTTAACCTTGCCCGCTTCCATAGGAAAACAGCACATTTGGCAACCCTGGTCAGTTGTTCAAAGCAGCTCTTATTAGACTGCAGGTCTTAATGCTCAGAGCGGATTTTTTGCTGAAATCCGAATTTTTTTTTTTTTTTTTGCGCTGTTGTTCACATTGCCATTTAAATGCGATTGCCATCAGTCTCATGTGTGAACCCTATACAGCCCTGAAGTGACACGCATGCGCAGAAGAAGACGTGACGTCAGACGCAGCGCACTGTTTGTGGAAATAAAAATGGATGCTGCTCGTGTTAGCGTGTGTTTAGCGATTTTTAAGTTAATGTGCAATCAGAGCCTAAATAACGAAGTGATAGTATTGTCTATATACTGTCTGCTATTGTGATTTTAATCTTCCCGCCTCCTCCAGCGCAGAATTGTGACGTCTGTCGCATTTCAGTGACGTAAAAATCGCATGAAATGCGACATGGCCATTCAGACTGAAGTCGCATTGCAAAACATCGGCTATGTATCCGATTTAGGACCACATATAAGTGGCCTGGGCCTGATTTGAAAAAGAAAAAAAAAAAAAAAGAAAACAGATTTTTGCTGTTCAGACTGTCATAAGAATATCAGATATGGCTCACATTTAGGCAAACAAGTCGGATTTGAGCCACTTTAGCCTGCAGTGTGAACTAAGTCTTTGTCACATAGCACTTGAGAGAGCACACGGATGACATCCATCTCTAGCCAATCTTCATTTACTCTTGAAAAGTCATTGTCTATAAGTTTTTGTCTTAACAATAATGTTATAAATGTTATTTAGTTCTAGTCAATGTCGTTTGTCATGGAGGGGTATTCTGAAAAAGTTAAATAAGTAACGATTCAAGTGTTATACCCGCAGATAGATGGCTTGGTTGAGCACTTAAGTCGAACTCTGAATAGTATGCTAGAAAAGTTTGTTGCAGACACAGGGTGGGTTTGGGACAAGTGGCTGCCATTTCTACACTTCACCTACAGGGAAGTTTTGCAAGCTTCAACCGGGTTTTCGCCGTTCAAGCTGCTGTATGGATGGCAGGTGCAGGGACCTCTCGACCTGTTGAAAAGAAGCTGGGAGGCTCCTGCATCCAAGCCCTTGGAGAATAGCATTGTAAGTTACATCCTAGAGATAAAGAGCATCTGGAGTGGCATCGGGAAGATGTTAAGGCTAACCTGCAACAAGCCCAGCAGACGCAGAAGCGATGGTATGACCAGAACGCCAGGCTTTGTCAATACCATCCAGGACAAAAGGTGCTACTACTGCTACCCACTTCATCCAACAAGTTGCTGGCAAAATGGCAGGGACCGTACACCATTACCAGGAAGATAGGGCCGGTAACATATGAAGTTTACCACCCAGACAAAGGCAAAGAAAAATAGATCTACCATGTCAACCTTTTAAAAGAATGGAAAGCATGACCTAGCAGGATGGTCAGGAAAGTGGAAGTGGAAGAGGAAGATTTTGAGGACAGAGCATAGCAACGGGCTTTCCCAGTGGATCTTAACCATCTTCAAGGTTCTGAGAAGTCTAAGCTACAACATCTGCTCACTCAGTTCCAGTGTTGCCAAGTGGGCTAATATAACACTATTGCCGTGGGTTGTTTTCATTTCTGCGGGTTGAAGTGACCCTAATAACGTGATATTTATCCCCTGGAATGCAAATTGTACCATGGGAACCCCGCCAAAAAACTTGCATTTTACCCCTCGGAATACGATTTTTACCAGCGGACTCCCCTCAACGTGATAGGGCTAGTTTTGAGTGGCAATTGGGCGAAAACCTGTCAACCCTGCTCAGTTCCTGCATCTGTTTTGTCAGAAGCCTGGACATACTGATGTAATCCACCACACCATTTACTTAAAGGACATCACAACATCAAGACAATTCCACTATCGTGTGCCTGAGCACCTCTAGGTGCCCTTGTAGAAAGAGATAGAGATGATGTTTCAGCTGGGAGGTATAGAACCTTCGACAAGCAAATAGAGCAGCCCACTGGTCATCGTCCCTAAAAAAAGATAATACCCTCCATGTTGTCAATGGCTGTTCAGCCTTTTAAAGTCAATCAAAATTTTAAGCCTACTCAATGCCCCGGGTCGACGACTTGTTGGTAAGGATTGGCAGAGCCTAGTTCACCCTATACCTTTGCAAAGAATTTTGGCAGGTGCCCCTTGACTTAGCCTCTTGACCCTACACTGCAATCAAGATGCCCTTGGGACTATATCAGTTCCCATTCCTTCCCTTCGGATTACATGGGGCACCTGCAACATTCCAAAGTATGATGGACAGGGTACTGCAAGGCTGTGAGTGGTGGCCTGCTGCCTACATAGACGACGTTGTCATCTTCAGCAACATTTGAACCGACCACCTTCAACACCTACAGGAAACCCTAGAGAGGATACAAAGGGCAGGATTGACTTTGAATGTGGGGAAATATAAATGGGCACAACAAGAAACCTGCTACGTAGGATACCTGCTAGGCAAGGTGGAGGAAATTTAGTAGGTAAAGCATTCGGTCCTTTCTGGGCCTTGTGGGATGGTACAGGAGATTCATCTCGGAGTTTGCCTCCATTGCCACTCCACTTACCAACCTACTGACTAAGACAGTGAGAAACCCCCTAGTCTGGACAGAGGATTGTGAGACAGCTTTAGAACCCTGAAAAAAAAGACCTGTTCCAGTTTAGTCCTGTAAATTCCTGATTTCACTCTGGTTCCTGGTTCAGACATATGCTTTGGTAACAGGAATAGGAGCTGTCCCGTCCCAGGGGACTTCTGGGGCAGAGAAGCCGTTGGTGTTCCTCAGCCGCAAACTGTTGCCTAGAGAAACAAGATATTCAACCACTGAGAAAGAGTGCCTCACCGTCAAGTGGTCCCTTGACAGTTATCGCTGACTACCTGTCTCTGTGCGCAGCCTGGAGAAGGGGAAGGTAGTGTGAAGAAGGCGGTGAAATAGCACTGGCACACACGTTAACATCCACTTACATTCCTTTTCCCTCCATTTGCTTTCACTACAGAGAGATGGGTGCACACGGCGTTCTATAGTGCACAGTCATTACATTGGTTCACACATTATTTCCCGGAAATAATACACACTTTGATATTCACACATCTTCTAAGTTTATGGTAAACGTTGAGTAATGTTATTGGATCGTGTTATATTGCATAACACCTGTCATGCCATAGGTCATACATGTTACATGTTAAGTGTTGAGTGTGAGATTACGGGTCGGCGGAGGCAGCAGCGAATACGAACGCTAGGTGCGCAGCACATTTATACCACTATAGACACCTCCCACCGACACCGGAAGCCGACCAAACTATTTAATCCTCAGAGGGAGACCGTTATTGGTTATGTGTGCCAAATGGTGTAGTTATGGTGTCTACCAGCAGGGGCTGACAGGGGCATAGCAAAGCCTTTCACTTAGTTCACACTGCAGGCTAAAGTGGCCCAAATCCTACTTTTTTGCCCAAATGTGACCCATATCTGATTTTCTTATGACAGTCTGAACAGCAAAAATCTGATTTTTTCAAATCAGGCCCAGGCCACTTTCATATGTGGTCCTAAATTGGATACATAT
>JAUZSZ010000104.1:23200105-23212521 GCA_034780575.1 Labeobarbus marequensis | reverse complement strand
CCCTCGTTCCCTGAAGGAGGGAACGGAGAGGTCACGTCGGGTGATGGACGAATTGGGATCTCGCTTAGAGAGACCAATCCACTACAAGTGTATCTAAATGAGCCAGTGCACATTGGCATGCGATCATTGCATCCAGCTGCCGCTAATCACAGCGTGAGTATAAGTAGGCAGCAGGTGCAGAGCAGATTCAGGTTTTCACTGAGGAGCCGAGCCAGTGACCCGGCCGCTCAACGGTGGTACAGAAGCCGTGGCGACGGGACGTGACATCTCCTTTCCCTCCTTCAGGGAACGAGGGTTACATACATAACCAAGACGTTCCCTTTCAGTCGGTCACTCTGCGTCATGCCGGGTGACCTACGAATTGGGATCCCTACCAAAGGGCCACGGATATTTCCCTTCCAGTGTCCTGTGGAAGCCTCCTGTGCCCCTATTTTTTGGCGCAGGTCAGGGCTACTACAAGAAGACCAGTTACTGTTGCCATGGCACTACCAACTCAGTAAGACTGGATAACACTGGGAAAACGTACCCGTTCCACTTGGAACAGGAACGCGGCGGATACCCATCCTTCCCGAAGGAGGATCAGAAGCACTTACGCATATGAACAACCGTTTAGGTGCATATGGAAGATTAGAGGTGATTATAGCCTCTTGGATAATGGCAAGGCGACTGCCAGGGAAACACTGGCTCTGAGGCTATACTGTGGAGTTTACACATATGTGATCCAATTAGGTTTCAATATATGGAACCCAGCCCTCTACCGGTTCTCACGGATTCATCAAGTGAGGGCCTGGCACCAGACGCTCCACCATGTCTGGCTCCTGAGGGAATGGAGGAGCTCGACAGGGTCTACAGCACAGACTCTCTGGAGCAGCTTTTAGTAAGCCGACCCAAAACCAGGACCTCTCAGTGCTTCTACCCCTTTGAGGTGAGAACACAGGAGTAAACCGGTGCCACACAAAGGCTATAGAATCTAACAAACGTGTTAGGGGTCGCCCAGCCCACAGCTCTACAAATATCTGCCAGTGAGGCGCCATGAGCCAACGCCCAAGGAAGATAACACACTTCTAGTACAGTGGGCTCTCAACCTGAACGGGCAGTGCACACTCTGTGCCTAATAAGCCAGGTTGATGGCATCCAGTATCCAGTGGGCCATCCTCTGCTTGGAGATGGCATTCCCCTTCTGCCGGCCTCCGTGACAGACAAAGAGCTGGTCTGAGGTCCTGAAGCTTTGCGTCCTGTCAACGTAGCATCTCAATGCTTGAACAGGACAAAGCAAAGCTAGGGCTGGGTCTGCCTTCTCCGAGGGCAGCACTTGCAGGCTCACCACCTGGTCCCTGAAGGGAATAGAGGGAACCTTTGGCACATAGCGGGGTCGGGGCCTCAGGATTACCTGAGAGTCTGCCGGCCCAAACTCTAGGTACAAATTGTCGACCGAAAATGAGTGGAGGTCCCCTACCCTCTTGATGGATGCCAATGAAAGCAGGAGCAGAGTTTTCATTGAAAAAAACTTCAGCTCATCTGCCTGCAAGGGCTCTCAAAAAGGCCCTGCTGTAGTGCTTTGAGTGCTAGAGACAGGTCCCAAGAGGTTATAGAGGGGGGCCGTGGAGGATTTAACCTTCTCGCCCCCCTAAGGAACCTGACGATCAGGTCATGCTTCCCCAGTGACTTCCCATCCAAGGGGGTCGTGGTTAGCAGCAATTGCAACTACATAAACCTTAAGGGTGGAGGGAGACAGACTTCGCTCCACACTGACACTGCAAGCCTGTTGAATGTGGTGCCCCAGCTGGTGGTGGAGGCATCCGTGTAAACCACAGCATGCCTGGAGATCTGTTCCAGGGGCACTCCTGCCCAGAGAAACGATAGGTCTAACCACGGAGTGAGGGTTTGGCGGCAGGTCGGTGTGACTTGGACCCAGTGAGTGCTGCATTGCCACGCCCAACTCGGGACTCGGCCATGGAGCCAGTGTTGAAGCGGTCTCATATGAAGCAGCCCCAGTGGCATTACTGCTGCCACAGCTGCCATATGCCCCAGGAGCCTCTGAAATTGTTTCAGTGGGACCGCTCTTGAATGCATTCAAGCAGTTCAACACTGACTGAGCACGTTCCTGCGTGAGGCGTGCTGTCTGATCGACCGAATCCAATTCCATACTGAGAAAAGAGATCCTCTGCGTTGGGGAGAGTTTGCTCTCTTCCCAGTTGCCCAGTTCAGGACATGCAGATCCAAGATTGTTCTCCACCTACTGCCTTTCTTGGGCACAATGAAGTAAGGCCAAGATGATCATCTGGCCGCAACTCCAAGATGATCATCTTCCAACCATGAGAAAATGCCTCATCCATGAAGGCCACCTCAGCATGCTTACTGCCCAGGCACATGAGGCAGCGATCATGACCATCACCCAATGCCAGGTAACGACCGCATCCAGAAACGCACGGGTGACACGTTGTTTGTAGCAAGACCCAACTCGTCTTTACAAAGACGTAACGTCGAGTTCGCCAGATGCAACGTCGTCTTTAAAAAGACGCACCCGTGAAAGCTCTTTTAGGGAAAAAACTCTTTTAGTGTGCTGAAGCGCACAGATGGTTGCCTGCAACACAAACAGGGGGTAGTGCAACCTGATGTGTGCAATCCACTCGACAGGAAGAACCACCGCCGCTGAAGCGCCGTACCGCCAACACGAGAGTCTTCCGAAGAGCGTGCTCAACTCGTTGAATTTACTCTCAGCAGAAGTCAGGAGCAGAACGATATAACCGATATAACCGAAAAGCTGAATATGCTCCGCACCTGCTGCCTACTCACGCTGTGATGAGCGGCAGCTGGATGCAATAATTGCATGCCAATGTCCATTGGCTCATTTAGATACGCTCGTAGTGGATTGGTCTCTCTAAGCGAGATCCCAATTCGTCAGTCACCGACGTGACTCGGAGTGACCGACTGAAAGGGGAACAGATTTTTTTCCCCCTTGGAAATCAAGAGTCTTGATGAGTTAAGGTGTCATGCAAACACTGAGGAGCAGGAACTAGGGAACAGGAACTAGCATATCACAGCCAAGAAAGAGCTGACTGGGAATGGACACATTTATTCCATCCTTAATGTGTGGGCTTTGAGTGACAGCAGCCCAGTGCGTTGATTACAGGCTCTCAATCATTGTAATTACCTCCGGCTCAAATGAGAATGAGCGAGATGAAAGCGATCCCTGCCGAGCATTCTCACGCATTGACCTTTAATGAGCCTAACCAAACCCCTCACTGATACACTGGAACATGACAAAAGCACCACCAATTACATGACGTCTGCTAAAACCTGATAGTTTCATTTCATTTTGCATGTGTGCTAGTGCCAAAAAAGGACTGTTGACGAAGTAAAGTATATTCTGTTAAAAATAATAATAATAATAATAATAATGCTATAAATAAATGTATGCGAGTATAGAGTTAAAGATCTAAATATACTTAATGCTTCCTAACCAACCAAGTTTTTTAACAGTGAGAAACGTTGCATGCATTCACTAAAAAAAGGGTCTGTTGTCAAAATGTCAAAAGTCAGAATGGCATGTTGACATGAAAGGATAAACTTTAAACAAAGCTTTTTTTTAATTCATCTCGAAAACAAATAACATTTTTCATATACCACACTATGTAAAATTTGTTACACTACATGAATATTTAAATAAACTAGTAAAAAGGGTGCTTAAATTTTACACTCTGTAGTGTTACAGTGCTAAAACCAGCAGCACATATACTTACTTGCTGGCAACTCGCCAAAATAAAAGCTTATTGTTTTTAGGTTTGAAAACGATGAAAATTAATATAAAAAAAATAAAGAAATAAAATAAAGAAGAAAATGTATTTTTAAGTGTTCTATAAAATAATTGTATTTTTATTTAATACCCACTTTTTATTTTAAAATATGATCGTATTATCACACTCTATTATTTTGTTTATTTTATATAAAAATAAATAAAGTGCAATAATACTGTTATCACTATTAATATTTTTTTCACACTATATGTGCAGTCATGAGAACCAGACTGAAAAATTTATGTGCATCCCTGATAATAGAGATAATTCCAATAAGGGACAACCTGGAGACTGGGAGGTTACTACGATCAGAAACCTGCTTTATTAGCATAGTGCCCCTGAGCCCTGCATTTGCTTGCACCAGTGAGACTTGTGTACAATTAGTGTCACTACAATTGGTGTGTTGTAATGTCCTCTGGCTGAGAAACATCTGCTCAATTTCAACAATTTTGTTGTAAGCAGCTACTGGAATGGAGCATCCGTCTATTTGTGTCTCTCTGTTGACTCTCTGTATAGCCGGAGAGAGCGTGATTTGATTACCTTCTCCCCATTTCCTGCAGCCACACAGGTCTCTCTGCTTTAAATAGATTTAATTTCCGTTCATTCCTCTCCTAACATTAAGACAGTGTGAAGCTGCGCCGTAATCTTCTTCAAAAATACTTCATTATTCTGTCTCCACCTCGACGCCGTACATATATGATATGTATACTGAATGTAAGAGAATATTCTGAAATGTATCTCCGTGTATGATGAATAACCCATCACCTGGCATTTCTTTGCTCTTTTACATCTACATTATGTATAATATTTTTGATTGGCTTTTCAGGGAGATTTTGTGTTGGGAATTTAGGCTTTGTTCAACTGACATGTGCTGTGTATGTGTGCTTTGTCAGGAAGGGAGTGCAGCTTCAGGAATCGGAGCAGTATGTAATGAGAGCTCGAGGTACGACGCTCACAGTTCGAAACATTCGGCAGGACAACGGGGGCTCCTACACCTGCAAAGCCTCTAACAAGGCGGGAGAAGTTGAGCATGAACTGTTTCTCAAGGTTTTTGGTGAGAACACCTTTTTTAGTGGGTTACATAACTCTTCATCCATTAAATAGGATGTTGCCTGTCAAACTAAGCTTGCTTGCTGTCCTGTCAAATTATAGTTTGAATTTTGTACTACTTAAAACCTTTATACATAATTTGAAAATTAATCATCTCAAGCAACAGACTAGTGTATAATGAGAGGAAAAGGCCAGAATTTGTCAGGATTAGGTGCTATTTTTCTTTTTTCTTTTTTCCTTTTTTCTCATCACTGTGACTCATCTCCAAGAATTTGTTGTTGTGATATAACATGTGACCAACATGTACAATGGCATGAATACATCATGCTACATAGAACCGCATTGTTTACTATTTCACTGCATATTTTGCACTGGTGTATTGTGTTTGTTGTTCCTTTAGACTTTTGTATAATGTGGTGATAACTGTAGATGTGGGTCATTGAGTATGTTTAGATGTGCAGCAAAACCCTAAGTATGAAAAATCAGCCCATTAGCTCATGTGTTCACGTTCTAAATTTGCCAAGGGGGTTAAATTTTTTAGTGGTAAAATATACACATACATTAACAGCTACAAATTAAAACATTTACATGCAGAGCGAACATGGAGTGATAGACACAGTGCTAAAATAAATAAGTAAACAATAAATAAGAAATCAGTCACTACCATTCATATGTTTGGCAGCTGTAAGTGTTATTTTATTTATTAAATGAGTCTCTTATGCTCACCAAGGCCACATTTATTGGATCAAAATATTGTAAAAACAGTAATATTGTGAAATGTTATTACTATTTTATGTAATTGTTTTCTATTTTGATATTTAAAAAATGTCATTTATTCCTTTGATGGACAAACGAAATTTTCAGCAGCTATTAATCCAGTCTATAATGTCACATGATTCTTTAGAAATCATTCTGCTCTGGTGCTCAAGAAAGTTTCTTATTATATACAATATTGAAAATCATTGTGCTACTTAATATTTTGGGAAAAATTGGTCCAGTTTTTCAGAATTCTTTGATAAACAGGACGTTTTTGATCAATTTAATGTGTCTTGGCTGAAAAAAAGTATTAATTCAAACCCCTGAATTTAAATGGTAGCATACATTTAAGATAAATTAAATGTGTATTATTACAGAATTTACTTTTAATAAATAGATGTATATTTATATACATTTATATAATAATTTTATATTAATATCTCTTGATCTTATCACTTACATGCTAGTGACTACCCATTTGTATGTCTAAGGTTTCTAAACAGTAGTTTAGACTATAGTTGATCAAGTAGATTGTATAATTCTCCGCATCCGTGGCTCCTGAGAGTGAAATTAAGACAAATTTTTAACTCCACTGAGTAAAAACTTTCTATCTTCCTTACGGCTATAGTGCAACAGCAGGAACCCTGATGTTTTTGAGCAGTGATTGACAGGTACATCCATGTGCTTCACTCTTTCCAGCCCGGCCATGAGACATGCTTTTCTTCCACAAACAGATGGCCGAAATTGTATGAGAATGGGTGACATATTCTTTATGGCAAGGAATTTCGATTTCGATTTTCATGAAGCTGCCAACATTTTCAGCGATTATTCAGATACCACCTTGTCTGCTCATGTAAATGTATGGAGATTTATTCTGTAGTCATCAAAATCCTTTCCATGTGCAAGCAAAGGGTATTCTTCAAAGCAACTAATTTAAATGAGCCTCCGTTATTGGATAAGAGTTTTGTTTAGCAAAGCGTGGTGGGGTAACTTTCCTTTATGACCCCTGACAGCTAACAGAGACAGGGCTGCTAGGGTTTCCACTCAGCTAGGCACGTATCTTCTGTTTTTGGCTTTAATGAATGGCATCCCAAGGTTCTAGAGCTGGATTGTCTCATCATGCTTTATCTCAGCACTGTTTTGTCGTTTACTGATATGTTTGTGGGATTTCCCAGCGGTATTTTAGTAATTTTCTTACAGTAAATGATGATTAATGTTCAAAGTGTGAAATGAAACTCTTTGACATTGCGTTTGCTGTCTACTGACAAATGTTTAAAAAGTTGTTAAAAAGTGGATTTTAGGCATCTGTTTGCACAGATATGAATCATGCAGTTCCTGAAGAACATCTAAATGCAAATCAGCCTTTATGGTTAGGATTATGCTCATTTCTTAGATTAATTGTTAGTTGATTTAATCCCTAATGTCAACATAGCAAGAGAAAGAGATTATGCTGATAATATTTTTTCTCACTGTTCTGCTGTTCTCTTTTATTTATCCGCTATTATTGTGTGCGCTGCGGGAAAGCATTTTTTGATGTATATTTATCAGGTTAAACGCTGCGATGGTGTCACCTCTTTGCTTGAAGGCTGCCGCTGTTGTACATCAGTTACCCTACTAATGAGCGTTTCTACACAAGACAAGCCTTATCATAGATTTATGATGAGAATCTTAAGTATTCCTATGCCACACAACCCCTGCAGTTTACTAATGTTTATTTACCAGTGGGAGCCTGTTAGATTCAGATAGCAACAGATGTGTTGTGCTTGTCAATGTGCTGTGTCTTTTTCTGAACCTCAGACAGCAAAATGCTGACCTTTCTCCAATATTCTGTTGTTTTCTCTTCCAGCTGGGTACCCATGAAGGATTTTTGATTGTCAGACCAGAATGATGTTGTTGACGCAAAGTTCAGTCTGCTATTTACTGAATCGTTACCCAAGTGCAATATGTACTCTGGAAGAGAAATCTTTATTGAGTAGTAATAGATTATGTTTCAGAGTGTCCAGAGGAAAAAAAATCTTTTTTGTATGTAAGCATATTCTATAGATGATATGAAGCTCATAGAGACACATTCTACATCTTTATTCTGAAATTAAAAGATGCTTACATTGCAGCTATTGGATTTCTGCTGTGTGTAAAGGCAAGCTTGAGTTTTTTTCCAGTTCTGTATGTTTCTCTTTTGTCTTTGTCACATTCCTCTGTTGTCCCTCTCTTGCAGTCCAGCCCCACATTACTAAGCTAAGGAATGTGACAGCTGTGGAAGGCAACGCTGCTATGATCTCCTGCAAGGCTGAAGGTGAACCTTTGCCTGAAATCTCCTGGAGGAGAGCGAGTGATGGACACAGCTTTTCAGATGGAGATAAGGTACAATATTATTCTTACAGTAAATATTTTTTTTTTTTTAATGTGTGCAAAAATTTTGGCACAGTAAGATGTTTTAATGTTTTTTTTTTTATGTTTTATGCCCACAAAGGCTGCATTTACTTGCTAACGTTGTAGAATATTATATTAAATAATATAATATTGTAATATTATAATATTAAATATTATTAGAGTTATTTAAAATAACACTGTAATGTGATGGCAAATCTGAATTTTCAGCAGCCATTAGTCCAGATCCTTTAAAAATCATTCTAATATTCTGATTTCTTAATGTTATAAATCATGAAAACTATGATGCACTGTTTTCAGGATTATTTGATGAATAGAAAGTTCAAAAGGATAGCATTTATTTAAAATAGATTTTTTTTTTATTGAACATTTTCAATGTCTTTACTGACTTTTAATCAATTTGATGCATACATGCCAAATAGGTGTTTTTGTTGTTTTTTGTTTATGTTTTGTTTTATTGTAATTTTACTGGCACTAAACTTTTGAATGGTAGTCTGTTATTTCGTGTAATGAACGTTAATGTGATGTAATAAGTTTGGGACAGCAACAAGATATTTCTTTTTTTGAGTGTTACGAACCTCTACTGTACTTTTTATAGTGTACCATCAACTACTTTCAAGAACACTTATACACTGAAAAAAAATCACACTGAATTAAACATGAAATTTAGAAGTAGAAAGACTAAAACAGTACTTTCCTGTCAAATGTACTCCAATAATCTTTGTTAGATTTACAACTTCAAAAAAAATCTTTTCCACAATGTATGGTATTTGCAGGTTATTTCAACCACCATTTCCTCTCAGTCACTAAACAGTGCAGCATTTTACCAGCACATTAACTGCCAGATATGTGTGACGTTCGGTCTTTGCTCACGCCCACTGTAATAGTCATGGACATTAGAGGATATAATAGACTAGCACGCAGAGACAGAGCCCTGAGGCCCGTTCAGTCTGTGTACCGGTTTAAGGCTGAAGAAGGCTTTCTGTGCTCCAGTAATGCTCTGCATTTCCTACCGGCATGCTCCGGGTCTGTGCTGAATGCGAATGCGGCCTGCAGAATGGCAAATGCGATTGCAGCGGCCAGGCGGGAAAGATGATGGGAACAGAAACTGTCAAAGATCATTAGAATTCTGTGAAAGGTGGGTTGTTGGCATCAACAATAGAGGCAAACGGAGCCTGACTCCAGGGAGTAACTGTGAAAAGACTCCCCATCATAGTTAATCTAGCGAGAGCTGCTCGGATAGCGATTAGAATAGCCTGCATGGCTGGGAAATGAAAGAGGATTCATACAAAGAGGTGTAGGAGAGCAGCAACGCTTGCCGCCACTCAATATGAACAAAATGAGTTTGATTTAAGCTGCTCTTTCAGAGGTGTGGGGATGTGGAGGTAAGGTAGGAGAGTTAGTCTGCTACAATTACACGGGGGCCGGGACCAAACCTGTGCTCTGAATTCAAAAGTAGCAAACAATTGATCTGGGGGCCTCTTCCCTCCCCTCCGTTTTACTCTGAGCGAGTAAAGTAAGAGTTCAAAATGGACACCATTAACTGCAAGGAACAAACTGAATGGTGGAGCTGTGTGGAGAGAGATTTGACATTTGGCTCTTTAGCACGGTCTGTGGGGGCCAATTAACAGCCTAGAATGATAGGACTCACTTGATGTCTACATGCAGAAAAAGCAAATGAAACATTTTGTATATTAAAAAATATCTTTAAAACCGGTTTAATTTGTTTTTATATAATTCCTTGCTGGTCCATGGCCTGGTCCAAGATGGTCTGAACTGGTTTAGGTTCCCTGCAGGAATGATCTAGAACTGAAGTAGCGTATGCATAGGGTATAGCGTAGTTAAAGCATGGGGGTGGCATAGAAAACTTTACATAAATAATTTGAGTAGGCACAATCCCATAAAAATGAATGTGCAATAATGTTTTCCTTTAAAACTTTGTATATTTACAGATATTCTTCTGTTCAAAAGTTTAGGGTCAGTAAGATTTTTAAAATGTTTTTGAAAGATGTCTCTTATGCTCACCAAGGCTGCATTTATTTGATCAAAAATACAGTAAACACAGTAATATTCTGAAATATTGTTACTATGTAAAATAACAGTTTTTTATTGTAATTTTAAAATGTAATTTATTCCTTTGAATTTTCATCAGCCATTACTACAGTCTTCAGTGTGACATGTTTTTTTTAAAAATCATTGTAATATGCTGATTTGGTGCTCAAGACACATTTTGGTAACACTTGTTTTAAGATGTCCTTGTTACACATTACATATACTTACTATTATAATAACAATAAATTATGTATAATTACATACAAGTAACCCTAAACCAAACCCTAATCCTAACCCTAACCATATAGTAAGTGCATGTAGTTAATTAATATTACTCAGTACTTAAATGTAGAATTACACTGTGACAAGGACACCTTAAAATAAAGTGTAACCCACATTTTTTATCATTATGTTATTACAGTGTTTACAATGTCTTATTACATTGTTTAAACCAGTTGTGTGGCTTAATATTTTTGTGGAAACTTGGATTTTTTTCAGGATTCTGTCATGAATTTTTTTTGTTTGTTTTTTTTTTTTTTGTAACAATGTAAAAGTCTTTACTGTCACTTTTGTCACTTTTCATTTCTTAAAAAAATCTTACTGACCCCATACTTTTGAACTGTAGAGTATGTTATATAAATATATAAATGTATTTGTTTTATTGACTGGGCCACCGGAAAAGCCCTGGTGGTGCCTAAGTCCAGTCTGTCCTTGATCAGGTGGTGGGTCTTGTTTTGTTGTTCCCAGTGGACTGCTTTGAACCAGCAAGAAACTGCTAACATGTTCCAAAAACCAGCTTTTCTGATTTAAAAACAAAAATAGTTAGCTTAAAAATTATTTTCTTTGTTCCATGGAACACAAAAGGTAGATTTCTGAAGAATATACTGGGACACTCTTTTCAATATAATAAAAGTGAATGAGGAGAGAGGTAGTCAGATGACAAAAAGCACCATAAAAGTATTGCAAAAGTAGTTCTGATGCAATTTGATAGATTACTGTGACAAATAAACCCAGATTTAATTTATTCACTGGAAATCTTGACATCAATCCATTTCTCCATGATGTTTTCATGATGAAATGGTGAGTTTAGCAAGTTTATGAAAAAAGTATTTTCTGGTTCATTAAATAATCGTTCATTTGAATCAAATCTTTTAAATGATTTGGTCTGAATGACAAATCAAACTCACTCAGTCTTTAAGTTCAACCCATGACTCACTGATCTGGTGTCAGTGAATACTGACTTAAATTTCTCTGTTTCTCACACAGAGCTATTATACGTCTTCAAAAGACTTGAAATACAATGCACAGATCATATGAGTTGCTTTTATGATACGTTTATGATGCTCTTCTATCTTTTTTGAAGCTTGAAAGCCTTTCATTGTAATTGCATAGAAAATCTGTGTTCTGAATTTCTTCGCTTGTGTTCCACAAAAGAAAGAAAGTCATACGGGTTTGGAACGACAGAATTTTCATTTTTGGGGGGTGAATTATCCCTTTAAGCTGGTGTGACCTGTTTCTTTCAGCAGGGAGAGGCAGAGAAATGGGTCTGGCTGCTGTGATGCATGTGTCAGCATGAGCGTGGAGATTAGTGACTGCCTGAGGGCAGTTTTGGTCAACTCGGATGATGAGCGGGGTGTTGAGACAGGAAGACAGGCCTCAAAACTGTCATCATGTACTGCCTCTCGTTAACCACACTACTGCTCACTCTCACTAATCAAAACTGACACCGCCACACATCCCTCTACTGCTTATTATGCAGTGAATTCTTCAGAGGGCAGTGGGAAAAACTGGAGAGTTGATTTACATCAGAGTAGTGTTGTGGTCTGTGGAACAGAAGTCTGTGTGATGTCTCCTCGACTTGTTTGCTTTTAAGATGTTTAAACAGTCTGAGATCCACGTTTGTAAGGGTCTCGGACTGTTTGTAGTTCTTTAGGGACCGACCGTGTACTCAGTGATAATAATCTATTTTGAGATTATGCTCTTCTGTGCCTTTCGTATCCTCTCATGGATTTACATTCGTTTTGCCAGCGGTTCAAAAAAGCCTTGTAGATCTGATATATTTGATGCTGTAGTAAAATATGTTTTTTTTTTAGTGTGCAGTCGCCTAGTGACCTTTTTGGAAAGTTTAACTTAGGCATACAGTCTCCATACTGTCAGCGGAGTAAAGAGAAAGGATTCAATAGCACATATTCAACAGTTTATTGAGAGATCAAACAAAGTCACTGGTAGGTTCAGAGCTCGTCCACAGCATGGATGGTAGATGGGCGCAGGGACGCAATGGGCAGCCAAATCCGACAGGAGAATCCTCCGAAGCCGGGGTATAGACCGGAACACACCAGGAGACAGAACGAGAATCAGGACAGGAACACATAG
>JAUZSZ010000104.1:23160822-23172073 GCA_034780575.1 Labeobarbus marequensis | reverse complement strand
TGAGTCAAAATATAATGCACATTAATTTTCATTCTCTGGGTACACCTCTGGAAGAGATGTTGTCGTGCTACTTTATTGTATATTCTCAGTATTGATGAGAAAGAACATGAGTAACTGGAATCGTGCGTAGTCTGTGAATATGAACGTTTGTGTGAAATGTGGCTGCCATGAAGGGGATGTAGTATATGTATACAGTGAATTAAACTAACAGTCAATGTTACATGTAAATTGTACAGGACTAAAATCAGCTGAGGTCTACACTACTGTTCAAGAGTTTTGGGTCAGTAAGGCTGCATTTATTTGATCAAAAATACAGTTTTTTTTTAAATGCTATATTGCTAAATATTATTAAAAATTTTAAAAATGGTTTCTGTTTTTATGTATTTTAAAATGTAATTTATTCCTGTTTTGGCAAAGCTGAAATTTCAGCAGCCATTACTCCAGCCTTCAGTGTCACATGATTCTTCAGAAATCATTCTAATATTTTTTGAAGATTCTTCAATGAGTAGAATGTTTAAAAAATGCATTCATTTGAAATAGATTTTTTTGTAACAACATAAATGTCTTTTTGATCACCTTAGCTGAATAAAGTATCAGTTTCTTTTTTTAAAAATCCTACTGACCTTAAACCTTTAAATGGTAGAATGGACATGCTTCATTTTTCTTGACTTTCCAGATGCAGTATTGCAATCTTGATTTGATGGAGTGGTGTGCTGTAGTCAGTTACATGAAGTTTATTTATTTTCTGTTATCAAAAGTATACATTTTAAGATCCATTAAATGTGAAGTGCATAACAATAGATTGTGCTTTTCTTATGCAACATGTTTGAAGAAACTATTTGAATTCATGTTAAAAGTAGCATAGACATCTGTTGGCATTTCTCAAATAAACCAGCTTACTCTGATGCAATAACTACAGTCTCTTAACTCAGATTCCAAACACTAATCATGCTTTATCCTTGTATCAGTGAACCATTTAATGTAGAACACTGACACATAAAGCAGTTTGTGTTCAAAGTTTGTTTTTTTTATAGAGGGTAAAATGCAAAAGCATTGAATTATCTGAATGCTTATCTTCCACATAATAGCTCAAAATATTGACTAGTAAAGCAGTAAAGGAAAGATAAACATACTGAATAAGTCTTTGTCGATACTGGAGCGCTATTTAGCAGAATTACTAATGACAAGGTTCCTTATTTTTATCTGAAGCAGGTAAAAACAGTTATTAGTGATTGATCTTAAGTTTGTAGAAGGTAAGATGTCAGACACTGATCCTCATCATCTCTGTCAGCTGGGGGGTTTTTTTCTCCTTTTGGAAAAAAAAGGTATTGAGCTTTTAGGTGGAAAAAATGTAACAAACATTCCTTGGTGTGATGTGTTTATTTGCAGTCGGTCAATAAGTTTTGAAGTTCACAGCATGGAATCACAATTAGGATTCCATAATGTTTTGCGGTTAGGAATTGTACATTTTTATCATCGTGCATTGTAAAAAAGGTGAGAGGTTTTAATACCCTCATGGCATACCTGACCTAATTAAGACAATCATAAATCAATGGAAGTCAGGTCAATGGAGACTATTAATCTTGATCATCTCTACGTGCTGCCCTCTCTATTCTCTCATTACACAGCAATAGAACATTGCGTTTCATTTATGGGCATGTCAAAAACCTCAATATTGTTCTCGTTAAAAGAAAAGGTCTGAAAACCAAGTCCATTAAAGCCCTTAATTCCTAATGTGGCTTGACTTCTTGTGAGTTTAGAATGGCTCTTTGCTGACAGTTCCAGCTGGAAAAGATTCCAGCAAATGGACCTGTTGTTTTACTGCTGTCCATTACAGCTGATCACACTGACCATAAATAAGCTTTTTGGCTTCAAGAATAGAAATAAGCAAAGTCCATCCAGCTAGCCAGAGTACAGCCATTTATTCTAAAGCCAGGTGTTTGAAGTTATAAATCAGAAGGTATCAGACATTTCCTTAAATAACAAGCAACGATGTGTCTCCAAATACAGAGAAAGGGAATTTTTTTTTAAACATTTTTTAAAAAATGTCTTAAAAAATGTGTATTTTGCAGAAAGGTTTGAAACTGCATGAGGTGAGTACATGATGTCATTATTGTATCAAAATTGTTATGTTAAAATAAAATGAAAGAAAGACGTTTATTGAAACATGCAGAATAACAATCAGCAGCAAAATTATTTCGGAGCCTCTGTTTGAATGTGAAATTCATGATGACATTCATTTGGAATTATGTTGTGTTCATACATAACCAACTAATGAAATGGTTACTATAATGTTAATTTTCATTGATACACTACAAGCGTATAGAGAATTCTATTAAAAGTATGGAAAAGTGACGTCTAATTGGTGCCACTTGACATCCATTTCATTCGTTCTGACCCATCGGTCCAACCTCATGCTGCGCAAAAACATCTTTGCCACTGATAATGGCTATCCTGATGGCAGTCGGTCTATTAATCGTTTAACGGCTAGAGGGTCCCTTCTGCTCGTCAAGCATAGCGTCTTAATGAGCGTCAGAGTCTTTAAACCATCATTATGGAGTCATGCTTGGCTTGTGTCCTCTGTGTAGGTAGTGCAGGGGTTGCTGGGCCAGCATAGGGTGAGGAGAAGAGGAGGGGGAGTCTTAAAACTCGAGACCTTTTCCATAATGGCCACAGCTTTAAATTACCTCAGGACTCCAGAAGGAAGCCTTTCACCCTGAAGATAAGAAAACTGTCTCATTTTATGGAGTGCTCTTTGGGTTTTATTGGTTGATTAGTAAAAAAGTACCAAACTGTCATCGGTCACCTCAATGTTTTCACTTAATACAACCCAGAAAGCTATAAAAGTGCCATTTTAGGTTGGCTAGGTGGGTACTTTGGGCGTTTAGTAGCTTGTAATAAAAAACTGATGTTTTTCATGGCACATCTAATACATTTGGCAAAACATTTGCTTGGCTGCTCATGAGGGCATCATTTCCACAGTATTTTACTATCTTAAGGCAAAGTCTCACGGCACTGATTAACGACAACAGACACATTTGTCGGGTTTGGTCAGATGAGTGCGTTACCCCGTCGCTATTTGTTGCCATTGGCCGGCGCTTGATTTCGCGGCATGATTTGTTGAGTCTTGGAATGTCTATGAAGGAACGTACTGTACTCTGGTGATTGTCGGCATTGATCTGCGTCTGTTGGCCTTAAAGCTTCCTTAGAAGATATTTACTTTGGTTTGACTGATTTGCATTCTCTAGACTTCTCCCTGTCCCAATGTGACATTTAAGTTATCATGAAAGTACATTTGCAACCCTATTTTCTTATTTAAATTATTGCATTTTTGAGTCAAGCTAAGTTTAAAATTAAAGAAAAGCAGGGTGGGAATTTATTTGGTCCATCAGAAGTTGATTCAATCATGAAAAATGATTTCTATATCAAAGAGTTCAAAAAGTTGGAATTGATAATGTCAGCCCAGAGAGAGGTCATTTCAGAATTGGAGAAAGTTCTTATATTGTGATTAAAGATTACCATGCATTTTTTGCTGGAATAAGCAACAACGATAATTCACAATATAACCAAGAACTGGTATTATAGAAGGAAACAAGTTCTATTTTAATATCATTTTGATTTAAGGTGGCATAGAGACCCCAATACACATTTTTAAATATTTCAACAGGTATGTTATCAGGAATATATCAGGAATCACATCATCCACGCAGTATATATAGATTTGTGTGTGTATGTATGTATGTATGCACACCATTTCATTTTGATTACACTTGAGAAAATGTAATATAATCAAACTATTAAGGTAATGACTGTAGCTCATTGAATAAGAGGCATTACTTGTTCCTGTCATAGCACATCAAATGCATTTGCCAAACATTTACAGGGCTGTTCACGATGTAAGTATGTAATTTCCATGGTATTTTACTGTAATCTGAAACCCCCTCATAACAGATTTACTCTGGTTTGACTGAAGTCTATTTTTAAAACCCCTTCCTGTCTCCAGCTTTCAGCATTTATTGTAAGTGCAGAGGTAAGTGTTTGAATGATTAAGCGGCGCAGCTCAAAGGCTGAGGGATATACAGTATTTCAACCTTGAAGAGAGTGCATTAACAGGGGTCTCACACGCTCCTGCTGCCTACACTTCAAGCTGGAAGTTTTTCCATGTAAAAATGTTCCAAACTAGAAAACCGTGGTTCAGTTTAAGCCCTACTTAGTCATGTATCAGCGTGACACAGCCATTAAGCCCCACACATGATTACAAGCTTCATTACCCTGTCAATCATCTGCTGGGATCCCACCCACAGACCTCCCTTCAGTCCAGGCACAATCAATCGAGCTTGAGTTATTGCTTTTCATTGCTGAGTCTCAATCACCGTTCATACTTAATTAATTGAGTGCGTTGAACTCAGATGCGGATGGATCACGCCCATTTGTGGAACTTCAGGATAAGTGATATTAACGAGATGCTAAATTGAGCTTCTAATGATGTTATAAATCAACAACAAATCAGCTATAGGAGCGGGGATACATTTCTCAGAGAGAGCAAGGCACAAGATGGGGAAAAACAGATGTGTTGGCTGATAAGTCACAATGGAGGTGGTCATGCATCAAAAGTAAAACCATACCAGGGTCAATAAATCTGAGGTCTTTGAGAGCAGCTTGTTCATGTATGAACTGATATGCTGTTGCGTGGAGACATTTGAAAATGGTCAAAAGATTATGATGGACAAACGATCTTCCTAATCTGAAGTTTTGAGGTCATAATCTGAATAAGGACAATTATAAACGTTACAGTTCCTTCTGTAATGTTGATGTTGTTGTTCATAGAAATTCATTTGAAATGCACATTCCTGGTTGAGGTGTCATTTAAGCAATATACTGTTTTAGTTTTTGTTAATATTTTCAATTAAATTTTATTTTTATATAATCCATTTTCACTGTAAATTTTGTTAAAGTTTTAGTCATGTTGTCATTTTGATTAGTTTTTATATATGTTGATATTTTTATTTATTAGTTTTAGTTTAGTGTTTTTATAGTTATTTTACACTGCAAAAGTGGAAACCTGCAATTGATGCCTTAAAGAACTATTTCTACCTGATTTAACCCATAAAAGTAGTTTTGTTCATATAAATGAATGTCTTTAGGTGGATTCAGTGATGTTAAAAATATTTTTGCTGTGAGTAAAACCAGACAGCTACTGAATTGCTCAGTTTTCTCTTCTGTTTAGTGTGCCTGTCTTCCTCCCATCTAACATGTGTCGCTTTTCTCACTCTGATGCCCTGTCACTGTGTCCAGATCAAACCACAGACTTCTGGGATGCTTTTGCTAATGGCAATGCTACTTTCAACAGCATGTGTGATTGATGTGTTTAGAGCAGCAGCGTTGCCCAGAATGTTCCTTCAAAATGGATGTTTTCTTCTGACTAGCTTCTCAGACAGCCTCATTTCCTCATGCAAAATCTTTAGAGTTTAAAAATGTCAACAAAGTTGCATCACCTTAAAGATAAACTCAGTGCAAACATAAATTACACAAGGCACCAACATTTAGTGCATTGCTGGTAGAATATTTTGTTATATTATGTGTAATGAATGCTTTAATTGACTTATCTTTACATCCCTTCCCAGTTCCAGCCATTGCTTTTGGCAATGACTTATTTTATTTTGCACTATTGAACTCTGAATTTTTCTCTCTGAAATGTAAAAATAACTGTAGAGAGAGTGTTGTGTTGTTGAGGTGCATCACTGATGGTTATGTGTGCATCCTGTCTCAGCAGATTCGCTGTTCAGCGGCCTAGGCCTGGGCGCAGTGGTTGGGCTGGGGTTAGCTGGCCTGCTGCTACTGCTCGTGCTAGTGGACGTCAGCTGTTTCTTCCTGCGCCAGTGCGGCCTGCTTATGTGCATCACCCGCAAGCTCTGCAGCAAAAAGACAGCTACAAGCGGCAAAAGCAAAGAGCTAGAGGAGGGCAAAGCTGCCTACCTGTGAGTATCAGTTATGCATTTATTTAACAAACGCTTTTATCCAAAGCAAAATACTTTTACAAGCAACAAGACATTATTTATTGAATTCTTATATTTTTAAATAAGTTAATTTATTTTATGACAAATTCAGTTTAATTTTTTTTTTTGCCTTTGAAATGACACTTTTCCCTGTGACTTTAATTCCCATGTAAATATAAGTATTGAAATTCAGTATACTGTATATGGCCTATATGCCATTGCATATTAAGATTAAATCATTTTCAAAGTTAAAAAAAAGTTGGCAATCATTTTCACTCAACACTGAAAAAAATCATTTTCACTCAAAAATTGCTGGTAAATTCCACACACAATTACAAAGAAACAGTAAGTTACACGTTAAATTAATTGTAACATTTTGAAGTTGAAAAGCTGAAACAGTATTTTAGTAATAGCCTCAGATATCAGTTAGAATATCGTTTAGGTGTCCATAGAAAGTAATAGTGTAACATCATTCATTTTTATAGTTGTAATGCATTACTTGAGTAACGTAAAAGTAATGTTTTTTAACCTTATTAGCTGTAAACTTTACACTGGCTATAACAGTTTGTCATCAGTTGCCAGCAAGACATCCTGCAATACAAAGTCCTCAAGTTAGCCAGAAAGAGGCAGGTGTGACAGAGCAACAGTTGTACAGTAGCAGTTAATCAGTATTTATATCTGGAACATGTGCGTCAAAGAAGAACTTAGTGTACAGTCTTATCAGTTTGTTGATTATGAATCACTCATTTAACTTATGCAATCTATGGTTTATTGCTTGATGAGTATACTATGTGTTTTTGCCGCGGATTAGTGTCTTCGTGGCTCCTGACACATTTCCTCTGGAGACTTTGTCCTTTGGTTTGCAGGTTGACTGATCTGTAGTTATGCAGTGCCAGTCTGGGTCTTTCACAGCTGGAAAAACTCCTGTCAGGTTTACTTGGCTAAAAGTTCAAAGAGATTAAGGGCTGTGATTGTCTTCAGCTAGGATAACAAGCAGCATGGCTTTGATGTTGTAGCATAGAAACTATTGCGTTCATCTGATATGCACTCTATACTTACCTAAAGGCACCAGCCTAGACTTTAATAATATTATTAGAGTGATGATAATCTTGCATGACTTTGTCACAGTGCTCACTATGTGGCCCATGAGGATCACACAAATGACCCCTGAAAAACATACATTTATAAACCTAGTGTGACATTAGAGTTAACTTAAAATATACTTTTTACTTCAATAATGTGGTTCCTGAGCAAAACGGGATGGAAACAGGGTTGGAGGTTTTCTTTTTTCTTTTAGAATTGGTTGGATTGTGAGAAACATTGTTGTTGTTGTTGACCAGTCTTTGATGGATAGGAGTTGAAATAGCTGGTGAGGTGAGCTGAGAATGAATGTATAAAGGTTATCACTTTTTGCTTAAAAATGACAAAAAGACAAGCCTTTTTTTCTTAGAAATACCATGCGCTGATCAGTCATTCCCAATTAAAGCGTTAGGTCACCATATAATGAAAATTCTGTCAACATTTACTCAACTTCATGCCATTCCAAACGTGTGTTTTTTTTTTTTTGTGAATCACAAAGCAAGATATTGCAAGAAAAATGTGTCAGTGTTTTTTTGACTATACATTAATAGTTAGTTGGGTTTCAGTATTGTTCTGGACCCCACTGACTTCAATTGTAAACAGTTGAAACATCCATCCATGATGCATTAAATTGATCAAAATTGACAGTATAAATTGTTTACATACAAAAAAAATCTATTTCAAATGTAAGTATAAAAAGTGTATCATGGTGAACAACCATTTTCAACACTGATAATAATAAGAAATGCTTCTTTGAGCAGCAAATCGGCATATTAGAATGATTTCTGAAGGATCATGTGACCTTGAAAACTGAAGCAATGGCTGCTGAAAATTCTGATTTGCTATCACAGGAATCAGTTACATTTTAAAATATATATTTAAATAGAAACAGTCAATTTAAGTTGTAATAATATTTCAGAATATTAGTTTTACTGTAATTTTTGATATAATAAATATAATCTTGTTGAGCATAAGAGAGCATTTTCAAAAACATTCAAAACGTGTTCATGTAGTTCAGTGCTGGGTCCAAACCTGAGCCCAAGCCACCTATTCAGGCATGTCAGTGGTACAAAAAGTTCATAAAACCAACCAAACGAACCGACCTGTGGTGACAAATGGACTCTGGTCTGCAAAAAGCACCCTAAGACTCAATTTTAGCCTCTGGGGACCCACAGTATCCAGTTGTTAATTGAAAATGTGTTTTTGTCAGCCCTGTCAAACTGACCACTGTGCACCTGCCTTTTCTTCTCTTTTTTTCCACAGGAAATTGCCACTAAAAGAGGAAAATGGCAAGGAGACGCTGAAACCAGACACGATCGAAATCAAAGTTCACGGTGACAACAGGCTACACATGACACAGGAGGACAGTAAAGCGTAATGGAGGCCCTGCTGTCCTCTTAAAGAACATGCAAAGTGAGCCACCCGGAGACCAATAGCAAGCAAACTAATGAGAATACAAGCAAGAACACGCCAACCAATTGTAAGATCCTTTGTTAGAGACTCGTCGTCAGGGTATCAAAAGAGGCCACGCGATAACTGCTTTGTGAAACATTTTTCGGAGGTTGCCGCTCAACAGACAGGCTCTTGTTTATTTGTGCTTGTTCTTGCTTGTTTTGGGAATTTTTTTCTTTTTTCTTTTTTTTTCTTTTTTTTCTTTTTTTCAAGGCTTTGCTGTTGCTTTGAGTCTGATTCATTGTTATTTGAAGAGGTTGGGTTTACGCCGTAAGCTTCATGTTTTCTCTTGCTCTCTCATTCCCTCTTTCTTTGGGATCCGGCTGTTGCACTTTTCCAGTGTGGTTGCGCAAACATCCCTTTTTAATGCAGTGCGCGTGGAAATCCCCCACCTCTTTTTGCGGTCCGTGTTGTAGTTTTGGGTTACTGTTTGGGTAACGTGTTTATTTTCTAGCCTTTTTGCCACTATATGTCTTGCCCAAATGCAAAGATATTACCGAATGCTCAGTAGTAAAGCGAGGATCAACCACACTTGACCTCGAACTGAGTACAAGGTACATGGGTGGTCCCGGTATTGAGCGCTGACACATGCCCAACTCTTCGGCTTGAACGATGAATTTCTCATAGATTACAAGTGTTTTTGTGGATGAAAATATGTCCTCCTTTTCAATGCTATTGTTTCATCAGAATCAAAGGAGCATAGTATGAGTCATACTTTCATGTCGAGATATTTCGGAAACAAGAAAAGAGTGCATTTCCTTTAGAAGCGTGTGAAAGTTTGTAAGTGGGTGCATCTGAGCATGGACGTGTTGTCTTTGGGGTGTTTGGATGCGTGTACTAGCGAGCATGGAGTGTAGAAAGAGAGAGTGACATGTAAAGAAAGTAGAGGTTGCCAAGTCTTACGTGAATATAAGGAAAACATTATAAATACCTATTCAAGTTCACCAATGTAAATATACTTGTTATTTCTTTGGAATGTTTCACAAACAAAAAAATATGATTCATTCCAGGTTCTTAGTCTTGGTGCCACACATAACTGATTATGAATTATGTTTATCAAAATTGGCCATCTTTCAAAAAAGATATTGTGTTCCAACTGACTGAAAGATATCAAGAGCTAAAGTAGGGCAGATACCCAGAAAGCTGGGTTCAGATGCATCACAGAGGTATCGCTATGAAATTAGCTTTTTTGGAAATCAAATCCATGCCATTTTGAGATCATTTGAGAGAGGAAGCTTTGGTTATATGAGAGATCAGGAGTCTGCAGGTGATCAGGATCTTAGTGTTGCAATAACAAGGATTGGAATTGACTCATTTTACCAGTCAGAGTTTAAGTCTTGAGATCCATGTTCACGTTCACTTTAGTTTGGGCCAACAGATTTCTCCATAAAGTTTTTTGCATTATTTCAGCATTGTACTTCATATACACCTGGCTCTCCACATTCAGTGCAATAGAACATTGTGGAATGTTGCCCATTTCTTTTCAGCAGTCTAAAGGGAGCACTCCATAAGCTCAACTGTACTTGTGGAATTCTTGTAATCCAGTGTAATTTTTCTTCTGTAAATAAAAGTGTCCCAATATAAAACTTTGTTAAAAGTTATTTGGACTGCTTTTTAAGCATAGTACACATTTGTGTTACAGATGACTTTTCATAGTCTGTGATAGTAACAAGAAAAGGCTGTGTTCCAAAACCTAGCAAGCTGTCAACAGACAGTATTTTCAGGCTTCATGAGTGGCTTCTCAACAGAGATTGGCAGCAGAGGGTGGACATCTTTTAAGGCATTGCATCATCCTTGACTATAAAAAAGGCACAATGTACTGTATTATTATGAAGGAATTTTCTTTTTCTTTATTTTTTACAGGTTTTATCTGAATTTTGAATTTTGCACTTCATTGTGTTATGTTTTAGGGTGTTATGTTTGAGTTGTGTTTTAGGGTTGAAGTAAATGTTCATTTTGAAAATTAAATTAATAAATAGAACAATTAATGCATAATGTCGTGGCAGAAAATTACCAGTACATTTTTTTGAACAGTGTTCATGAGAGAGCCAATCCCATAGTGCATTGTGACAAGCTCTGTGAAAAGAAGAAAAAAAAAATCTGAAGGGAAATGTTAATTGTAACTATACTTACAGTAATTTATTCATTATCAAAAATATTGCAAAATAACATTTAAAAAATACACAACATTTGTGTGTATAATTAGGTTTTATTTTTATATTTTCAGCTTATGATTTTAGCTGATTTTTAAATAATTTTGTTTTCTTTTGTCAGTTTTATTCATTTTTGTTTTTTTAAATGCTTCTGTTTAGCGTTTACATAGATGGATAAAAATCAATCTGTGTATCTGTCTATCTATCTATCTACAGTATCTGGTAATTTTAGTACTTCAACTTGAACATAAGGGAAACATTTTTAATTTTCATTTAAGTTTTTCATGTAATACTTATATCTTGTGTTATTTCAGCTTTATTTTAATTAACAAATTACCAAATTAGCATGCTTAGCAACATGGAAATCGTGTTGAATCTCATATAAACTTTGTCTTAAGTGCTGTTTGTATGACGCACTGATGAGTTGCTGTTGTGTAGAGCATCCTAAATAAGTCGTTCAGTTAGTATATTGCCTATGTGGGCATTAGACAGGAAGAATGCTCACTAGGTTTTGGAACACAGCCACTGGATATGTGGTGTGGGGAATGAATGTAGTTGAGATTCAATGGT
>JAUZSZ010000104.1:22832352-22842885 GCA_034780575.1 Labeobarbus marequensis | reverse complement strand
TAATCTTTTAAAGAAATACTTTTCATATCCTTTTTTGATTGCTGACTCATCAATTATGTGCATCCGTTTCATATTTTTTAGTATATGTATTTCATAGTAATATTAAAAGCTTATATTGTGAGTATTGATTAATGTAAATAATATTAATGTTTAATTTTTGAAGTATTTTTTTTACTTCAGAACGGTTTTTATAGTGTCATTTGATGTCCAGTGTAAAATCTGGGTCCTGAAGCTAAACCAGTTGAGAACCACTGATGTGGAACATTAAGGTATCTAAGTGTGTGTGTGTGTGTGTGTATGAGGAAGATTGAGAAAGAGAGAGTGTGTGAGGTGGTAATGATGTCCTCAAGTTGTTAAATGCAATGGTCTGTGTCCTGTTCACCCGGCGTGCTGTTGCTCTCCCATCTGTGCAGGGAGCCACATCTGCTCCTGAGGTCATAGAGGTCAGCAGTGACACCAGATTTAACTGTTATTTACTCTGAGTCCCCGACAAGACACATACAGCCCGTGCCCACTCAACTGATGTATGTTGAATGTGCTCCAAATTACCAGTGTGTTGGATCTATTGATGGGCCATTCAAGCCTGTCAGCCTGTCTCTATCAGCCTCTCAGTTATCCCCCTCCTCTCCTTCCCCCGTTCGTTCCATCCTTCATCTCTCCCTCGCTCCCTCTCTCTCTCTCCAGGCCCAACCGCGGCCCAGGCTGAGCACCTTGCTCTGAATGGGAAATGAGGGCTTCGACAGATACATGCACCTCTGAAACCTGTTGGGTGTTCAGACACATGTCTTGCCCATCTCATTTTGAACAGGTTAAAAGACCATGTCAAGCGCAATTATACCGTGCCAGCATCTTCAACATGACCTTGCAGGTGACGTTGTTTATTATGTTCTGATTTACTCTGGTGTGATTACAACATGTGTGTGGATGGAAATCGTGAGGAAATTAATCTTTCTGGATCTGGTTATGCTTATACAGCATATATATATATATATATATATATATATATATATATACACACACACAAAAATATTTCCACAAAAATATAAGCAACACAGCACTTTTTAACATTGATCATAATTACAAATGTTTCTTGAGCACCAAATCAGCATATTAGAATGATCATATGACACTGAAGATTGAAGTAATGACTGCTGAAATTTCAGCTTTTGACAGAAATAAATTAGATTTTTAATATACTAGAAAAATGGTATTATTTCACAATATTACTGTTTTTACTGTATTTTTTATCAAATCAACATAGCCTCAGTGAGCATAAACATCTTTTATAAGATATGCAAAAGCAGTTGTTATATTTTAGATGGCCAATATGGCTGAAAATAATAAATCAGATGGTAATCGTGTAACGATTGATTCAGAGAGTGAGTGAGAAACCTTTAGATGAACCATTTTGACTCAGTCATTAAAAGAACCGGCTCTTGAGAGTCGTTTGTTTGCAAATTTGACACTGTTGGTACTGTATTTTTGTCAACATACGTTAAACCTTCAAGAAAAATTCTATATACATTTTTGTTCATTGTATTTATTTTACAGCAAAAAAATTCCATGCCATTCATTTCCAGTATATTTTTTTGTTCCCAACTGTTATTCCTACAGTGATCACCATTTAAACACCATTGAGCCATTTACTTAATTAATCAGATTTATTTATTTATTCATTTAAATTTTCATCAGTTTTCTCAAGGCAATGTGCCGCCGCTGGGACAAAAGGAAGGCACGGTGCCCTTTTACTCTGCTATATTTGTCTATGTGACACACTAAAGACTTGTTGAGGGCTCAATGACACTGTGTATCTGATAATGTCAGAGCCTTGTCTGGCTGTAAGGGAGCCTCATGTTTACACAGAGGCAGCGGTGAGGAGATTAGTGCAGAGGTTCTTGTAGAACAGCGCTGTGATGAGCAGAACAAGGCTCTGCTTTGGTTCATAAATAGCGCAGCACATGCACTGCTGCTAATTGACTCACACAGGCATTAGTGGGATTAAGTTAGAGCCCAAAGTTCATTAAGCAGATAAATGCATCTCTTAGCCTGCTAAAGAGCTCCAGCGCTAACAGCCCACTGAAAATAGCGCTTATGCACAATGGTGCTCAACCAAGATGAAATCATGTTCCTTTTAGTGCTGTTGTGTGTGAGTAAAGTATCAGAAGTTCAAACCTAATGTACATAATTTCACTGTACATACAGTATGCTTGGCCAAGTTAGCATGACTTTTATGTAAAGAGCACATTGCTAATCACGAAAACAAAGCTGTTGTTTGCATTTTTAGCATGTGTAACAGTCATTAACTGTACACATCAGGGACATTTGCAATTTTATTTTTAAACACAAAGCTAATTGTCAAAATGTTTAGAATGTATTAGAATGCAACATTTAGAATGTATAATTTGGGGTCAAGAAATAGCTAAATGTTACAAAAGATTTCTATTTCAAGCAAATGTTGTTCTATTCCACCAAAGATTCCTGAAAAATGTATCCTGGTTTTCATAAGACACCTAGCCTATATGAAATATAAATGTAAAGTTCATCACTGTACATGTTGGCACATTTGGCATTTATTTGAACAGACAAGAGATAATCATCCCAAAAAAAGCTGTTGTTTGCATATCACGCATGTTCATCTCAGGAAAAAGTAAATGAATGCAGGGCTGTTTTGTAGAAAGTGTAGCGTCAACAGATTTCGACTCTCCAGCTATGAATGACATCACAGCGGGCGCTCAGAAAGCGGTGGAGAGTGCTTTCATTTTGCCACTTAGACGACAAATTACCCAGACAATAGACCTCTAAAGTTGGCAGGTAATTCAGTCGTGACTGTTGACTCCAGGCATTTGCTTTGTTTG
This sequence comes from Labeobarbus marequensis, assembly GCA_034780575.1. NCBI lineage: Eukaryota > Metazoa > Chordata > Actinopteri > Cypriniformes > Cyprinidae > Labeobarbus > Labeobarbus marequensis. Next base: position 22,840,030 of record JAUZSZ010000104.1, on the reverse strand, counting down.
CCCACAGAAGGAAATAGCCAAAAATTCATCTTGGCGGAGTCAAACGAAATGAAAGATAATATTCTTTATCTGCTCGGGATAGCTGCGGATGAACTCCTCCAATATGAGTGTAAATAAGATTTAGCGATTCCATACTTCAGTTGGCTTCAACTCAAAGTGATTTGGATCAATAGCGTTTGCCCGTACGTATGTTCGCGCGACAGGGCTCCAGCCCATCACGAAGGGGAGGCACGAGGGCTGTATTCAGATTTCACCGGTGTCAAATTAATTCCAGGCTTATCGGGAAATTCAATTAGCAGGGAACCCCCCTTTGTGAGTAAGAGAGTGTCCGACATCCCAACGTGACAAATTACAGCGCTCAGAGAGCATATCAAGGCGAAGTGTTGAGGCTTGCTAATCTTCCCTCTAATTCTCAATTACTGTAAAATGAAGCCATAAATCACAGGGACAGGCAGATCGATGGAAACGTTGTTTTTGAAGTGATTGGCAGCCACCCCAAAGGTTACTTTTTAAGTTGGTTTAAGGTTACCACTCATAGAGGGCTTGAGGCAGGGAGGGGGGGCGAAGTGTGGCAGCTTGGGTTGGGGGCGGAGGAGGTGAGGTGGTGGCGGCGGGGGGGGGGGGGGTCGAACTCAATCTATATGATGCAAGGTTTCAATCCTTTAGGGGATACAGCAGAGGGACAGGACCAATTTTTAGCCCATCAGCCATCCAATTTTTCTCCTTTTCATACCTGCTGTAGTAAATGAGAAACAAATTAAATTTCTCCCTACTATCTCCACAGAAACCATTTAAATCCTTTATGGAAACTAAATTGTCCCCAGACAAATCGCCCCTGGTTCTATGACAATATACCATGGCGGTGCAACCGAAATAAATTTGTGTCACTCCAGATATGCCTTTGTCTGTAATGCCATTCATTGGAGACTTGAAGAAAAGATAGAGAGGGGAAATAAAAAGAAAGGGGCACTTTTGGTAAAGAACAAAAGAAGCTAGATAGGAGGACCCCCTTCATTTTCTCCCTCTCTCTCGATCGCGCTCTCTGTCACTCTCCTGGTGGTGCCCACCTCCAACTTGTGGCGTTATTAATTTTAGGCCGGAGTCTTTGCATTCATGAGGCTGAGATTGAAATGTAAATGAGTCTAAGGGAGCGAGCAGTCAACACCGGCCCCGGCTGCACGGCCGTGTCACGCGTGCTCAGTCTCCACACCCCGGCTCTTATCATTCACACAGATTAAGAGAGTAGAACATCAATCACTACATCTGGGAAACAATGAATAAAACGGTCCAACAAGGCAGATGAAAAATCACTGAGGAAGCAGAGTTAAGAGGACACAGGGCAGTGGCGGTGCAGCGGGGGCCGATTGCTGTGCTGGAGGCTCGCTGCAACGAGTGCTGAAGGCGAGAGGTTTGTTTGGATTTGCTTTGTCCAGCTGGGCTACGTGTTTTTCTGAGCACTCTCACACAGCGCTCTGTTTTTGTTGCTGCTTTGCGCTGCTTAACGGATCATAGCTCTTATTAGACCTATCAGTGTGAATGAAATCACATACAAGCTCTATGATACAGCCCTTTCCAGTGTATTAGTATTCATTGATTATTGTCAACAGCCTGTTGAAATGTTTACCTTCGATTTAGATCTATCTATGTATCTATCTATCTATCTATCTATCTATCTATCTAGCTATCTAGCTATCGATCTACCTAGCTATCGATCTATCTATCTATCTAAAATGTGGGTATGTAAACACACACACATACATACATACAGCATACATACACACAGCTTTCCATTATTCTGAGGGGAATTAATATGATTTATTAATGTATTAACATTTTCTATAATTAATGATGATGATAATAAATAATTTGCTATGTTTTTCTGTTTACATTTTGCAAATAAGATTTTATGTATTTATTGGGCAAAAACACATATGGGTTAAAAAATCTATATAAAATATAAATCTAAAATATTATATTATGTTTACATTACATATGATGTGTAAAGTATAAAAATTCAACTTATGGTGTGAGTTGTTACAATGGAACCTGCAATTAAACATTCAATTATAGGCATTTCAGCCAAATTTGAACCATAAAATGGTTGTAAAACACAATGGAAATCATGATGCAGAAAAAATATATTGTACGAAAAACATTTATAATTAATAAATCGTAGATATGAATACAGTCTCCTCCTATTTCTGTAAACATCCAAAGCCAGAAAGTCAGTTATTAAATTTATATAAATTTGCTCAACTTGAAATTTATGTAGAATTGAAAGGTTTTAATAAGAGCACAGACTCCATCTATCGAAGGGCCAGATTGGATAAAACAGCATCAATAAATTTCACTGGGAAGTCCGAGAGAGCTTCCCGTAATGGCAGCTTTATGGACTATGATTGGTGAATATTACAAAGCTTATTGGCCATGAGAGAAGACTGTATCAAAGCTTGCAGTTATTACTGACAAAACTTGGACATCTTTATGAACCCATTGTGATATCATACTAATTCCTCTCAGAATGACTTTATCTGCCCTGTCGCGGGTCCCCATTCGGCGTGTCACATCAGGTTCGCGTCTAATTCGGGCCAATTACAGCTGGCATCGCCACTTATAGCTTGTTTGGGGCCGGTGGAATTCCATTTTCTCAAGTGCCACCTAAGTCCGCTATTATTATTATCAGTTTTTCTTGCCTTCTATCTTTCTTTTCTTCTCCCAGCTCTAGCTTTTACTTTGTGTTTTTCAGAACAAAAGCTAATGTGCTGAAAGACCGGTCTCGTCTCGTGCTCATTGAAATCATGCGAGTGCCATTTATGCTTAATACGTCTGCGTGCAGGAGGAAGCAAAGCAACCTGGCAGCTCCTGAAGCGAGATGAGAAGACCTCTGGGGATTTGTGCGCGTCGTCTTCCGAGAGCACTCAGACACTGACAGCCCGACCAAAATATTTCACATAATTTGATTAGGTTACAATGACAATCTTTATTTATAGTGCTCCTCAGATGCAGGGGGTGGAAGCTTTTGTAGTGACGAATCCAAATTAACTTCTGTTTGTCTTACCATGGCAATCCAAATACAAGCAAACACTGTTCATGTAACTAAGGGTAATTACAGCCTACAGAATGTCCATCCATTTCTTATCCATTTAGTTGTCACTTCATTAGGTTTGTGCCATAACTCCCCCCATTTTGCAAGAGGTCAGGCTCCCACACAAAGACAAGCACGCTTACGCTAAAGAACATGTGAATTATATCAGCAATTAATTTGGAATACAGTAGTAATTTTGATGCCACAACACACTGGTTCTTGGAGTAGTTACTGTTATGTTGTTCCAAACTGACTGACTTCACAAAAGAAGATATGTAGAGATGATGATGTAAATGTCTCAGTTTCCATACACTGAAAGTTGTTTGAACTCCACTGATCGTCATAATGTACCAAAGAAAGCAAGGAAATCATGCAGGTTTGGAACGACACAAGGGTGAATAAATGACAGAATTTCATTTTTTGGTGAACCATCCCTTTTAGGGGTACTAAATGTGTGGAAAAGCACAGTATACTTTTATTATCCACGCTCTAAATCAAGTCGTTCACCTGCAAAACCTTCATCAAACAGTACAGCTCAAACCAGAGGTTAATGAAAATGTCCCACGCATTGATTTACCTGCGCGTCTGGGGGCAAAGCCATTGAAACAAACAATTCATTTGTCTGCCACATGTTTCTTCGGCGAGACCCTCATAAAAGCTTTTCAATAAATTTCACCGTCTGTTTTACAGACCTTTCCTCTTCCTTGCGTCATTTTTTTAAATTGAAAGTTGGTTTTAAAGTCAGCTATAAACATCATTCCGCTCAATCAGTGCTGGTTCAGATCAAACGGCAGTGGGCTGCTACAGATACCTCCAACCCTGACTTGTCTCCCCGCTTTCATAGTGTTTAACACCGTGGCACACTTTTTTAGTTGGAGACGGCTGTCACTGTATTTTGTCAGCAAAGCATAATATTTCTTCAGGAGTTCTAAACCCGGTACTCAGCGGGGAAGAAATGAAAATACGGCACTACATAAACCGAGCGAGTCAGTTGTAAATCACCTAACACGATGTAGAGGCACCAGGCGGAGAGCTGCGCGCTGTCAAGTCCTCCCCTGGAAAACAGAACGGACACCAGTCATGATGCTTTAATCAGCCCCCAAATAATAGATGCCTCCCTGCTCCCCTCCAAGCTCGGTGCCATCGGATGAAACGGAAAACAACCTGAAACTTACTTTGCTTTCAGACTTCGCCGAGTTGCGTTATTGAAATGTTTTCGCCTTTGTTTGTTTGTTGGCGTGTCAGGGGTTATTTCTTTGGTGGGAATCTAAAAGGGATCTTTGAAGCTTTAATATGATCCTTTCACACAAACACTTCAAAGGTCGTCTCTAGTTTCTACGATAAGGTGCCGTTTTTTTAGACGCTTTGCATGTCAGATGTTAATGTTATTGTTGGCGGAACAGAGTTTTTCTTGCTCTGTTTATTTATGCGCTTTTTTTTTCTCTCTCTCTCTCTCTCTCTCTCTGTGTTCAGAAGCACTGGATGTCTTGCGTTGCTGTGGTTGGTAGTTACGTGCAGTCAGAGTGTTAACATCATCCAGATGGATGCAGTGCATTGTTTGAAGGCAGGATCTTGAAAAGGTCTGGAAAATGGGAAATTAATTATTCAAGCTTTATTGAATGGCACATTTTTTAAAATCTGGTTATTTAAAGTTTTCTTCAGAAAGAGAAAAAAAATGGCTAATCTATCCCCATGGCTTTTAGGGAGAGTCTGGGTTTGGACACGAAATGAAATAACTCTTCTTCTCGCATTAGATGTCATCTGTCATAACCAATCAGTCCACACCAGTTCATCCAGAACCTTGACGCTCTTCCCAGTTCGCCGGGCAGGACAGATGTTCCCGTCGCCCCAAAAGAAAAAAAAAATCAAGTTAAGGCTCTCTGCGAGAGGAATTGCACTGTTTTGCTGCAGTTGATTAGTGTTAACCAAATAAGAGTGACTTCACTGACAGAGATGTACACCGGGCTGTGGAGCTCTTGAGAGCTGGCCAGATGGTCCTGTAGCCCCAGCTGCTGTAATGTAGTAAAGCTTGTTGAGAAGCTGGTGGTATTGATTTCATTTCTGCCCGTAGATGCAGCTACTACATCTACATGTGTCTGCGCTGATATGGACCGCTAGAAATCCAATATCGAGTCTGGGATGGAGGGCCCGGTGTGCCGATCCCTAATAAGGCTGTCAATCCCATCTGTCCTCTCCACTCTGAGAGAACGTCTGCCCCAGGAGAAAAGATATCAGAGACGTTTCGTTATCCTCACCCCTACGTGTAGGAACACCTCTCCCCGTTATGCTCGTTAATTAGGAGATCAATGAACACGAACGTCCGGACGTACTGATAATGAGAAGGTTTGGCTCATTGTGGAACAGGATGTTCTTGATCATGGTACCGTGTTGGGCTCCTTTTATCAGACAGGTATGTGATAGACGTCGCCAGCTAATAATGCCCGTTAAGTTTTTAGGTGGCATAACAAACCCGTTAGCAGAATGCATAATCTTTAGATTATGCTGATGACTACTTTGACGGAACACTTCAATAGTTTTCCCGTGGAAGGATGGATGGCGGGGTCACGCAGCAGAGGTGCCGTTATATATCAAAAGAAGCCCTTATGCGGTCTGACACATTTATCTTTTGTTTGCTAATATTGGAAGCAGTGTATCTTGTGTTGTGCGTTATTTTTGTATGTTTGATAAATGCTCCTTCCATGACTGTTTTGGTCCCTGGGTCATCTCTTGCTCACTGATGTGCTTATTAATAATAAATTGCCTGTGCAGAATGTGCGAATTCTTCCTCCCTTTACAGTTATTGTGTAAACAAAAGACTGCTAGCGGAATCCATCTTAATAGAGGACGTTTTATTCAATAAAGATAACTTGCCTGAGAAAAATGAGATCTCTTAACTCTCGCAGCCTCAGTCTTTCACTGTAAATCTTGTGACATTTCCCGCTACCCGCTGCGAGTGCCTATGGTGGCGTGTCACAGAGGAGCTCGGCCAATCGTGGGCAATTATACATGCTAATGAACGTGCCCTCGTATTCGATTCTGACATGGAGTGCTGTAGAGTCCGTAGGGATTGAGCCACCCACAGCGAGGGCACATAATTTCTCTTGAAAGTCATTAGCCGTTACAGTTATAGAAAGCGGCGGAAAAAATGCATAGGGAGCCCTATATCATATAGACCACAACCTTGACAGAGCTTGTAATAATACATTACCGAGGCATGTGTGTCATATTAATCAGTTGGAAAGCGTAATTTATGTATTTTGCGATCTTTTATGATATGCCCCCGCCCCCAATCCGTTTTTAATCAAAGAAAGGTCAGTTCATGTAGAGGGCATAAATCTCCCTCACCTGGTGCTTTGTAAAAATACGGAGATTAAGTTTGTGCAATGTGGTCAGGGGAGAGCAGTAAATTACCCTGGTAACAAAGTTAACATTGATTCAGATATAACCACTTGTCCGCATGTAACAACGATAACCTTTTAGTACATTTGGAAAACAAATTTGACAACCATTAAAATAATGAATGAGTTTCTGCTCGCTCAGAGAAGTGAAAGAAACTCTATTTGGACCGCGAAAGACCCTTAATGCCTCATGCTGTTCTTTCATAGCAGCCCGGCAGGGGCCCTAAAGTAACACATACTAATACAAAACTGACATTACAAATTACTGCGCTGAATGAAGGTGCACAATAGGTTATAGTCGCCTGCATTCAAATAGTTGAAAACGCTGTTTATGGACTGCCGGCAATGACACTGTAGTCAGCGCTAATAGGGACGTAATTCGATAAAAGCCACAACTTTCAGCACTAACTCTGTGCTTTTCTATGCATGAATCTTCAGTTAATTAGAAGAAGAATCCCAGCACTGCTTCATTTGTAAAACTGCTGGAGACAAAATACTGAAATTCCACTCAATTCTGTATCTGTTTGTGTGTGTATATAAAAACTACCATTCAAACGTTTGGGGTTAGACAGATTGTTTGTTTTTGAGAGACGTCTCCTATGCTCACCAAGACTGCATTTATTTGATTAAAAAAACAGTAAAATATTATTACAATTTATAATAGCTCTTTTCCATTTTAATATATTTACAAATGTAATTTATTCCTGTGTTGACAAAGCTCAATTTTAAGCAGCCATTACTTCAGGCTTCAGTGTCACATGATCCTTCAGAAATCATTCTAATATGCTGATTTGAAAGTAGTTGTGCTGCTTAATATTTTTGTGGAAACTGTGATATATATTGTTTCAGGATTCTTTGCTGAAAAGTTCAAAAGAACAGCATTTATATTAAATACAATTTTTTAGGGCTGCAAAGCGATAAATCACTATTAATCGCATTCAATATAAAAGTTTGTGTACATACTATATGTGTGTACTGTGTGTATTTTTAATGTATTGATAAATACACACACATATATGTATATATTTTAAAAATATAGTGTATATATATATATATATATATATATATATATTTATACTTGTATATAATTTATAAACATATTTTCCTTAATATATATCAATTTCATGTGTCCTTGCTTTTGAATGGAAGTGTGTGTATATATACATTTATATATGCATGTGTTTGTATGTATATA
>JAUZSZ010000104.1:22735518-22746673 GCA_034780575.1 Labeobarbus marequensis | reverse complement strand
TGAATACCAGTACACACACACACACACACACACATATATGTATGGATGTATGTATGTGTGTGCTTGTTCTTTTATTCTTTATTCATATTATTCATATTAATATAATTTTTATATTAATATATTGCAGGTGCAAATTATTTTTTTCAAATGTCATTCAAACAGTGTATAAATATATAAATATGACATCTTTTACATAAAGGCAGATACATAAAATAATAGTTTGAAAAATCTTTTTTAACAGTATATTGAATCGTTAGAGCAAATTATGTATCAGCCTTTTATGGCAATTAATCACAATGTTGTTGTTTTTTTCTGAAACAATCTTATTGCTTATTGCTTAAGCTTATTGATTGATTGATTGATTGATTGACTGACTGACTGACTGCAACAAAGCAAAATTAAAAGGTTCCTTTATGAAATGTCAAAGTTAAAGCTTCAAGGCCAACAAAGGATGAAACAACATCATAAATAATCTGCATCCATACCATAGTTTTATTTTTATTATTATTCATTTTTTATATATCACGTTTATGTACATGTTTTAAGTCACAGATGCAATTAATAAAAAAAAGCATCGATCAAAAATAATGACCTACAGACCTTGCAAACTTGAGACAAGAAATATTCTTCTGACCCTCAACATCTTTTAGATAAAGCTCAGAGTCCCATAAGGCTAAACTCCAATACACACATTTCCTGTTAGACGTATTAAGACAATGGTCACACTCCACTGAGAGTGATAGCCCTAAACGTACAGCAAGAGTATATCAAGAGTAAACACGCACTCACAAATTCACATAGTGGCACAGCCAGATAAGCAGACTCTGTCACTGAAGCGTGGAGTATGTACACACACACACACTACAACACCAACACAACACACACTCTCTCCCAGCTCTGTCCGAGAGGCACAGCATGAGGATGTGACAAAGCAGGTGTAAAATATATAACAAGATGAAATTCGCCTATAGGCTTCACAGTGCAGGAGCTTCATATTAATATCTCCAGTTCCAGCACTGGTGTTGTGGTTTGCTATTGATTTCATTTTGTGTGTCTGTTTTTAAGGGGTCTATGAGATATTACTATATTGTTGTTTTTAATTTTAGCCCTGTGTGTGTGTGTGTGTGTGTGTGTGTGTGTGTGTGTATGTATATGTATATGTATATGTTTCCAGGAAAAATAAATAAGTAACAGTGTCAACATTGATAATAATAAGAAAGGTCTCTTGAGCACCAAATATTAGAACAATTTCAAAAGTATCATGTGACACTGGAATAATGGCTGCTGACTTCACAGGAATAAATGACATAATAAAATATTTTGAAATATATTCAAATAGAAAAGTTATTTAAATTTGTAATACAAATAGTTTTTACTTTTTTAAAGATTTATTGTTCTGTTGGAGCACTGCCCTTGAGGCTATATAGGCTCAGACATTTTACTGCATTTTTGATCAAATAAACGCAGCCTAGAAGAGCATAAGACATTTTAAAAACAATCTTACTGACCTCAAACTTATGGTGCTACCATGGTACAGTGATGGTATCAAATGGTAATACTGTGGTGCTTTGACATGTCATTAAACGCAAATGTAAATGCAGTTTGTGATATGTCATATAAACAAGATGCACACAGCATCTGGCAGTGCAGTTTTTAATCTTTTACCTCTTTTGAACATATCATTCGTGTTCGCATAAACATGTATTAGCTTGGCAGTGTAACTAGCTAATTTCTCTCTGACTTTTCTCTAGAGTAGCTGCTAGCTTAGCTAGCTGGCCCTGTACACGAGTATGTACATGAGCGAGACATTTGGGAAAAAGTTAACTCAGAGCTGGGCTATGTGCAGTATGTGTCATTAATGTGCTCCCAGGACGGCAGCCACTCCTAGTCTCCCGCTTAATGTGTGACATCACTAGCTGGCAGATTCCCACCCCGCTCAGAGTAGCCACCTGGCTGCAGAGAAGCCCAGTCATGTTCCTTCAGCCACAGCTAAACACACTTACACACACACAATCATTCCTCTGCCGCAAGAGGAGGGCAGGAAGAATTGGCAGGCCTGTCCGCCTAACGAGGAGGGGTTCTGGGATCAAACGTCGGCCCGCTCTGTGTCCCGCCCCGGCCGGGCTTATGTGTCCGCGGCACCCAGACACTCTGCCAGCACAAGGCAATCCATCAGCTCCTCTTAAATTCCTTGCGTCCCAGCCCACAATCATACACCTGCCAAATTGCTCCTTGATATAGCTATTTTGAGAATAGAAATATGACGGCTGAGATGTGTTTTTGCTGTCGCCGTGGTAACTGTGTCAGGGACGGTATTTAATTGGCCTGGGTTGTCCATTTATTCTGCCTGAAAAAGACCAAACGGAATAGCTCACGGAACCCAAAAGCTCTCCCTGTGGTGATTAAGACGCAGAGTTCGACACATGCATGAGATGGGTATTTCGGGCGTCCGAGGCCCTTAGCCTGGCTCCTGCACGAGTCAAGCAGGTGCAGAAATCAGCGGTGTTAGATCAACTGACAACTGTTGCTTTCCTACGACCCTTTTAGTCTCTGAAGAAGACATTGTGTTTTCATCAGCGCCGTCATAATACAACACCCCTGCACGTGCACAGCCATCAGACGCAAATCTGCCAATCCATCTCTGCGCTGGCCCTAAAACACCCTTTCAAAAACATCCCTGCTGTTGCGCTGAATAACAAGCAGGGTGCCGGGGCACATGGGGTTAGACCCTGCGTTTAGGTTATGTCTCTTGTGCAACAGAGCTCCTCCATAATTCAGCACTCTGCTCTCTGCCTAGCTTTCTGTTGACAGTGGCGTGATCAAGGCCCATAATCACATCTGACTTAACCGTGCAGAAGGTCCCGTTTGATAGCGCCCCGGATAGGGAGCTTGTGCACAGGAAGTAGGTCAGAGTTCAGCTCCAGTGGCAGGTGTGTGATTTCCCCCCTGAGCGGGACCAGGGGACGGCAGCACAGCCCCGTGGGAGTGGCGAGCGCCGAGAGCTGCACGGGGTCAGGGGGTGGGTGGCTCAGTGATTGATTGGACGTATCAGCGGCAGGGTTATTTTCAGTGCTAATCCCTCCACTCACTACCTGCTGTGGCACCGCATGCCCGCGACTGACTTAAAACAAGTGTAGTGAGCCAGTTATGAGGGATGACATTGAGCTTAAATTAACTGCAACTGAAGGCCTCCATCCCACGGCTGAAACACTATCTCTTTCCTAAAGAATGAAAAAAGGTTTAATGCATTCAAAAGCAAATGTATCAGAATGTGCCATTACAAACATGCTGCTGTTTTTAACTTGTATAGAACTGATGCAATTTTCATATAACTGTGACACTATGGCTTTCCATTTAGTTCGCTAAATTTACACAAACGCTGCCAGAGACATCCTACAGAGTCATCCTACTGATATGAAAAGGGTTGGATTTAGGTCCCACATATACTGTAAAAAGTGTACATCCAGTTATTATTTTAAAAAGCTATTAATAACCTGTCAATCTATATATATCTTTATTATTATTATTTGAAGATCAATTTAAAATAATAATAATAATAATGATGATGAATAATTCAAATTACACCAACATAATTTTTAAAATAATATATTTAATATAAATATTTATATAAATAACTTTATTTAAAATTATTATTATTTATTCGTAATGAATGTTATTAATTATATTATTATTTAATTACTATTATTAATAGGAATTAAATATGATTGTAATATTATCATTTATTAATCAATAACAATATATATATATAGTTTTATAATTAGTATTAATAATAAGAAATAATTAAATAATAAACATAATGCCTTTGATTTGAAGAATACCAATAGATTTCCATGTTACTTTATTTTGATAACTTTTATTTTTTACAGCAGACATATTTATTTAAATCATGGAGAATATCCTTTGAAACATCAGTCTGGGAATATTTTTTTATACTTTTTAGTTGCTTGCTTTTATTGAAAAAATAATTGAATAACTCTTTAAATTTCATTCAGAGCTGTTGCTTTTCAGACTCTTGGTTCAGACACCGGTTCTGTGTAGACACTTGTACTGCAAGTTGGGTGTATATAAGGATGTCATGGCTTGTTGTCTCACTATATCACATGGTTTCATGTCTCGGGGAGAGGAAGGGTTTGACATCACACTTTATAGTGACAGTGCACTTTGTGTCAGCGGGGTTTACAAGGCCACCTCTGCTGAGCCAATATGACAAATAAGAGATGATATCGATGGGCAGAGTAGCCATAAAGAGACTACCATACCACTTACTAAAACTGTAAACCCTGTTTCACCTCCAGCCAGAGTTAGCCAAACCAAAATGTCATGTGGCGTTCATATTACGTCTCTAACCCCAGGATCAAAACTCTGATTCTCTCTCCCTCTCTTTCTCCCTTCTCACCCTCACACTTTTTTATTTTCTCTCCTACTCTCTCCCATTACCTTGTCAGTTGGGTGTAAAGTCACCACTGCCTGTAGTGCATGTGTGTGTCTCAGCCATCGATGACATATTTCAGCCAGCTGCAGTCACCTGTATCATCAGCCTGTGCCTGTGCCAAAGATATGAACAGACTTAAACATGATATATTCCCTGACACAATATCTAAGCTATTCAAAGTATTATCTTCTGACCAATTACAAAATTGCTGTTATGTCAAACATGATGATTTGATGCAGAAATAGATCTTTCAATTAGGTCTCTGTTACACGAGTTAAGAGAAGATTGCTTGTATGATAGACAGGACTGTAGATTACATTTATTGGCTTGATTTAATGAATTTAAAAACAGCTTGATTAAAATTAATCTCATATCTTGACAAAACTCATTTTCATAGCAGAGTTCAATTTATTATTTATTAATCAATAAACAAGAAATTATTTTAAGTAAATTTAATTAACTCATTTTAAACACAATATTGCCAGTTAATTTGTCTGTTTTTGTTCCACCAATGACAAATAATACCAAACAAAGTGTTTTTGAGATAATGATTCACTCATAAAAACACTGGGCCTGTTCCAATACTAAAACTTCAAGTTGTGACCACTTGAGAGCGCATGCCATAAGTGAGACTGTCCCAGATGGGAAAAATGCCGGAACAAGTTTGCGTACTCAATCCACAATATAATCTATATAATGCTGCTCTGGTGTGGTATTTGATTATCCTATCATTTATCATGTTTAGGAATTCATGCGCCCCGAAATCACAAGATTTCTACAAACACGCCATGTCATAATTACAGTAATTGCGAGACTCCAATGTCGCAGATTCATTTAGGTGTTGACAGTGTTGCCACAGAAACGCATATTACCAAGTCAGAGGATGTGAACAGCTCCGAGTAGAATGTCACTTATTGTCATCTTGAAATTACAACATGCGTGACCACAGCAAAGTTGAACAGCACTGAGAAGAACGTCACGTGTTGTCATCTTGAAATTAAGTAACTGACCGTTCACAAACACCCACCCCCCTTCGTTACTGTTGTTATGTCTGACAAGCTGTGGTGCTCTCACGCCACATATCATGTTATCATGTAGTGAAAAATACATCGCAGAGCAAAGAGGTATGAAACACAGTCTCTGCTTTCAAATTATATCGTATATCGTTCTTTAAGAAATTCAAAAAATAAATACAGTTTTGTGCCTCTTTAATGTATTGTGAAACATTGCTGTAGCGCCTCAGTTCAAGCAGCATGTGAACCGATCGTCTCTTCCTCTTTACTAGTTATAGCACGAAATAAACATGAATGAACATCAGAAGGTATCATGTTTCAACTGCGGAAAGACATCAATGCACACCATTTTCAAGTTGAAGTCCACCATCGTTAATCTACTCTCCGGTCTGGTTAGTTTGTTGGACAAAAATGGCAGATTTGGCAGATGATTGGTCAGATCGTGTTGCACTGGTGACTTAGGCCAGTAAGAGCTGTTGCACGTAAACCTCACTCCCCTGATCTCAAAAAGAGGCGCTCTAGCAACTGAGGCTAGAGTGCCCGCCTCCTGCGCCAGAGAACCAGGTTCGAAACCCACGACAAGAATGAGTTGTGAGGGTGTGGACCCAGGGGGGTTACATCTGGTCTATGTGAAAATTGTGGAGAGAAAGATGCATGTGATGTATGATTTTAAGGTATGATGAAGAAGGAAAGGAATTTATATCATATTTAAACAAAAGGTCAGGTAAATAAGGATTTGGCATATTTGTTAGGATATGATTTTAATAGAGATAGAGTAGGATACAGGATATTAGTAAAATACATATATACCACTGATTAAGTGAAAGGATTTAAATATAGAGAAAGGATGCTCTAGACTATTGTGGATCTTAGGGGATCTAATCTGGAGGAGCTGAACACGTAGTGCCAGGTGGGATTTAGTTGGAATGGGATCAAATAATAATATAAGTAAGTGCGAATATATTTATATATGATGTGTGGAAGAGCAAAGAGCAGAAACAAGGAAGAAATTGATTAGAATTAAATCATGACTGCATAACAGGAACTGTAGGTGGCGATATGCACATAGAATGAACACGCCAAAAAACGGAAGAAGAAGAATGTGGTATAAAACAACTTTTCCCGGGACAACAAATGGGGGATGTATGGTCACCCTATTGCAAAGACTGCAAATGTGAGTATTGGGAAGGACCTATTTGTATCTTTCTTTTCTGAGACAATCCATCAGCGTTTTGAACAAATCGGTTCAATGATTCAGTCGCAAAGGCGGTAACTTGGTATAAAACTGTATACTGAAAAAAAATCACTGAAAGTAGGCTATTGTATATTTAATATACTTTAATTATAACAGCTAACTGAAAATCAGCACAGGACTGCACATATTTACATATCAACCATGCCTACTTGGCCCGTTCAGTTGTGTTGTAGCTGGAGACACCAGAACAACAAGATACTTTAATTGGTATTTAAAGTCAATTGTACCAAGTTTGACAGCAAACCCACAATCTATAAGCATTTACTCATTTCATATACTGGTGAAAATGGCTGTATATGAAGCTAAATTATGGCTGTTATTGGTGCAAGAAACCTGAAATAAAACCATAAAATGTGATGTAAAGGGCATATGATATCCAATCCAAGCTATTTTTGATATCTATAAATGTTTCTTTCCTTGTTTATCTGTTCATCTGTTTCCATTCCTTAGGGTAGATGAATGCTAAAATCGATCCTCTCATGCAGTACTTTGCCATCAATAATATGAGACTGATAATGAAAAGGTCTGGAACCGTGTTCAGATTGCGTGGTATTAGCTGGCCTCTCTCTCATCCTCTCATGGACTCAGCAGCAGTGTCCAGAGAAAGTGAGATAGTGACCTGGCCGAGTGATAATCGATAGCTGCCCGCTCTGCCTGTATTGTGTTTCTGTTCTAGGGTTCTGTTTTAATGTTGTTTTTTTCCCCTCTTTGGCCTCATTAAAAGATCTGGTTACTCTCAAACAGCTTTTTAATTTAGCCTAATGATTTTTTGCATAATATAAGAGACATGTAGTAAGCCCCAGGGAGCGGACCCCTATCTACAAGGTGCCTTTAATGTAAGTGAGCTGTGTGTTTTCATGAGGCTTTTTTATTATTTTTATTCAGAACTAACGTGATATGTCATGAAAACAATATGCCATGACATTAAAAGTGACATGAAAACAACACAACATATTACTCTTTATAATATTATGTCGCATTAGTAATTGCAGTTGGCTGCAAGACGTATTTAAACATTGATTACAATGCAATATCATTCACATTGCTTTCCCAATAACAATCAAAGGACAATGTTTCCAACTTAATTTGCAGTTTGCCACAATAACAAACAATGGAAATTCAGTAATGGCCTCATAAATTAGGAGTATGGATGATGGGAAAGAACGTGTGATTTATTTATTTATTTATTTATTTATTTATTTATTTATTTATTTATTTATTTATTAAGCAAGATATGGCCAAAGGAGAGGAAACACTTACCTAATAATGTCTGTCTCTCTTTTTTTGGCAAATGAATGTGAAATCTACTGACCACTGTGCACTTTCGTTTTATTAAAAAAAGCAGCTTGACACTTTTACACTACTCTAGTGTTTCATGGAAAAAAGCCGTATGAGTTTTGAGTGACATGAGGGTAGACAACGAATTTTCTAAATTTTCTCAAGCGTATTCAATTGGGCTGGCCAAATCCAGACATGTAAACCGATTGATTTTTCCTCAGACTTTTAGACAAATGCTTCTTACAATCATAAAAAAGTAATTATCAAAGATATCATTATTGTTTTCTTTTTGTAAAGTTGGATTCAAAATCCGCATTCCCCCTCGATATTGAATGACCACTGCCGTATCTGTATGTGATTGTGACTATTTGAAGCATTTGAGTTGTAATGCTGAGACATGGGGAACGGATGGGCCTCACGTGGCTGTGAGCATTAGTCAAACAGACGGGCCCAGTCCCTGATCATCACTCATCCCCACTTCCTTTGCTCTACATGATCCCTCCCTGTCATTAGTGTGTTTGGCGTAAATAATTTAGCTGTGCACATGTTTGGCAAAGCCTAAACACAACCGACGCTCAATGAGGCAAAGTGCTTTCAAGCCCCAGTTGAGAGCTGACACACTCCCAGAAATGGACTCCAAACAACAAACAAACACACACGCCACTTCAATCAGGCCCAAATTAAAGCGGGCTCTCGATATTCACATGCAGACTCATTGATGCATTTCGTGCTTATTTTGGCATGCCGTTATCTACATGCCTCGCAAACTCTGTATTCCCAGTCATGCCATCCTGCCACTCAACATGAGTCCTGCTTCTCTCTGTCTGTGAGCGGCACTCTTAGAGGAAATGATGGCTCTCAGCAGACAAAAAAAAATCCATCAGCCCTTTTTCGGAGCTGCCAGAGCTGAAGATTTGTGTAATCACCAGCGCGTGCATGTCGAACGAGGCTATTCCCCGCTGAAGAGCATTGTACGGCGGCGGCATTGGCGCTACAAAAGATGACATCACACGCAAAGTGGGTAAACACTTCTTGACATGTTTTCAATATGCTTACATTAGAACAAGCAACGTTTGATTGAAAAGCTAATATTCAAGCCATGCAAATCATCAATCACAAGGAGCGCCTTATTAATTATTCAATAAAACAGTCTAATTCAAGAATCAATGTTGGGACCGGGAGAGAGACGAGGGGGCTCCCAGCAGAGAGACAGAGGGGGGATAATAAAAAAGGAATAGGGAATTACCCCTCTCTCTCAGAGCTGTGGCCCCACTCATCCCCAGCTGTCAAAAACAACTGCCGCGCTTCGGTTTCATCTCGCCAAGTTTAAAGATGACTTTGGAAACATTTGATTTTCCCCACCAAACTCGTTAGGTCTTTGTACCTCATTAGTTGCACGTTTTCTTTTTTTCCCCCGTTCTCCTTTCTCCTTGCCTACCTGCCTCTTTACATTTCCCAGTTCCTTTTCTTTTCGTCAAAATCATCATTATTCACTCTAACGTCTCACGCTTGCAGTTTGAAGTTCGGAATTGGGGGCTGTGATCTACAGCAACTACCGACTAGGCCACAATTAATCCCAGGGAATTCATTATTTACATTCCCTTAAACAAACTGATCAATCGGCCCTTCTGTATGGGACCACTGTAACGAAGGGGGTCAGAGCTGGCAGGTCTAATCTCATCTAATACAAAGCCCTCTGATATATTCCACTGGTGTACGACCTCAAAGCTCATATGGCTGATTTTTTGGGAAGGTTGTAAGGGTCTCATCTAGTAGTTCTGAGACATGCAATATTGATGTCATAATTGAACCCAGAAGTCCATTCAAAGTTGAAGACCATTAAGGAGCTTAGTTTAGCTGCAGTCCCCTAACGACTATCTCCTACCTTCATCTGTGATTGACTTGAGTTGAAGACGTCCCAAAGCTTTCCTTGATCACACTTTCTAACTTTCCTACATTCTGATGCTCTAACCTAAATCCAACAGTTATTTGTGCAGTTAAATATATGTTTAATGACTGTACATTATATACTGGAAATATAATTAAATTAAATTAAATTGAAATTTATAAGAAATTCATACAAAATTCATAAATGCTAACTTTGTCACAACAAAGTTTGAATATTGGCATAAAGTTTTTTTTATTATAAGCCTTATCTATCTATCTATCTATCTATCTATCTATCTATCTATCTATCTATCATTTTGTTAAGCCTTAAACCTACACTTTTTTGGAAACTGTGTTACTTTTTTCAGGAATTATTTAAAAAGTTAAAAAGAACAGTAATTATTTAAAATAGAAATTTTTGTAACAATATATCATACCTTTCAAAAGCTTGTGGTCAGTACATTTTTTCTTTCTTTTTTTTTTAGAAAGAAATTATTACTTTTAGTCAGCAAGAATGTGTTGCAACAGATGTGTTAGATTGATACAAAAATGGTAGTAAAGACTTCTGTTTTGAATAAATGCTGTTCTTTTTGACTTTTTATTCATTAAAGACTCCTAAAAAAGGATCACATTCCAAAAAAAGATTGAGCAACACAACTGTTACCAACACTGATAATAAATCAGCATATTAGAATGATTTCTGAAGGATCATGTGACACTAAAGACTAATGGCTGATTCAGCTTTGCATCACAAAAATTAATTATATTTTAAAGTAAATTAAAATAGAAAACCATTATTTTAAATTGTAATAATATTTCACAATATTACTGTTTTTTTTTCTTTCAGTTTTTTTGATCAAATAAATGCAGCTTTGATGAGCATAAGAGACTTATTTTTAAAAAACACTAACCCCCGGTTTCACAGACAAGGCTTAAGGCTAGTCCTAGACTAAACTGTAAGTCTGAGCTGTTTAGCTGAAATAAACTTGCACTGACTGATCATAAAATATCAGTGCCTTTGTTTTGTCTCAAGATGCACCCCAGTAATGTTTTTTTGTAAGCAAGTTTATAAAAATTACTGAAATGTCCTAACTGAACTATGGCCTAATCATGGCTTAGTCTAAGCCCTGTATGTGAAAGCAGGCCTTAAAGTCTTAGTGATCACAAACTTTCGAATGGCAGAGTGTGTATATATACTGTGTGTGTGTGTGTGTGTGTGTGTGTGTGTGTGTGTGTGTTTTTTTTTTTAAAATAAGACAGATAGATAAA
>JAUZSZ010000104.1:22714906-22725502 GCA_034780575.1 Labeobarbus marequensis | reverse complement strand
TAAAACGTAAACACGTCAGACGTTTTTGCAGAAAACATGCTGAACATCTTTGCAGAAACAAGCTTGTGTCGTTGCGAAGAGCAAGTCAAGCGGGAAAAACATATACCGCTAGTACATGCGCCTCTTTGTGTTTTGAAAGTAGCGAGACAAAAAAAAGAAAAAAAGAAAAGAAAAGGAAAATAGCGGAGATGGCAGCATGGAATATAGCCGTACAGCTTCCTGTATTTCTGCCGCTGCCTCAAAGGACAAATATAATATATAATACTACAGCGCAATCGCGATGGTAAGACATCTGTATTGCAAACTCTATTGCTGTTACTGTTGTTTTTAGCGTAGGCATAACAAGGCAACGGCATTACCATAGAAACCAATGCACATTCAGTAAAAACAAAAGAGCGCTTATGGACACACAAATCGGATATGAACAGTTGCAATATGCTGTGTGGACAGTCAGTTATTCAAATCAGATTCCATCCGGATATGCACAAAGTCGGATTTGGGCTGACAGTCTGAACAAATCTTTTGATGTCATACACTGATAATTCTGTGCAGCGCCGCTTCAAGTCGAACACACTTTTTGGCTGCATCCGAAAACTTAGACAGCTGACTTGCTGCCTCATGAGGCAATGACTTTGCAGGCAGCGTTTTTGCACGAAGGCACCTCACAAAACTGATTTTGGACAGGCTTCTGAGGCAGCGTAACGGTTTAATGATCTACCACAAAATAGAACGAGTTTTGGTGATAAGGAAACAAATATTTAATTACTTTAATACTAATTTCTCGCTAGAAATAACATCAAAAGTGCAAGAAATTAATCAGAAATATATACACAAACTAACCACCAAACGCAACTTTCAGGCGCCATCTTTATTTTTTAGCACAACCGTCACAGAATGGAACTTGGAATGGATTGTGGGATATCAAAGGCAGCGAAGGATACATCTATGCTGCCTTCAAAAAATCGATCAGATATGAAGGCATCTCACGAGACAGGAAGTGAAGCTAACTTTGGATTCGGACGTGCCTTGATGCCTCCTACCTTGGAATACCTCCGAAGGCAGCATTTTTCAGTTTGCAGATGCAGCCCTTGTTCATTCAAAACACTGATTCAATCAGGAACACTTCCTTCTCTTTGAGACGCTGGGACTTTGTTTGGAACTATTTTCGTTGGTACGGATTTGGTGGTACTCATTGTTGCTGATTATTGAACCTGTTGTATAACAGTAGTATCACACTCACTATTGTGCAATTTTGAATATCACCAGGATTGTGATTACCTGTGTTCTGATTGTGATTAAAAAGATTTTTATTAGATTGTATCTATTTATTATATTTTTATTTTCCCTTTATTCTTTAAATACCCTGTCCCCGTCGTTGGTGGGTGTGGTACAAAGAGTTATTCTATTTTGGAGTGCCTGTGTTTAAAAGTTACGAATAACCAAAAAGGATACTGGAGCCTGTGATTGTCTGTTTTGTCAGGGTTGGCTGTTTAAAGCTGTAAAAGTCATTTTCCTATGTGCAGAGTCTGTGCAAGGGTCTTGTGTTAGCTTTCAGTGAATCCCCTGTTGCTGCTGGCTCTGAAGTGGAAAATGTACTGGTTCTTATTTAATAGGAAAATCAAGCAAACTGCTTATAAAATGGCCATTTATCATTCTCTGGCCCTAATTGGTTTCCTGTGTCCATGTGGTGCAGTAAATTGAATGTGTCCTTTCTTTTGCAGCCCAAGCGTTGCGAATGTGGTAATCAGCTGCGTTCAGCTCCAGTTCATATGGGCAGAGAAAATATCAAACTAAACATGTACACCACATTCCACTGGCAATTAATGTTCATTACAACTTCAAGGAAGAAAAACAGTCAGGTTGCTTTGTGCAGAATTTTTAGTTTTATTGGAGAAGTGATGCCAGGCTGTGTCGAGGTATTTTGCATTATTAAATGTCCATGGTTGGTCTCATACACCAAGAACTGACCCTATGAGTAGTGACCTTGCAAAACTTCAACGGCATATGTGATTATGCTGGAATTTTTATTCTTGTCGAATTGTCAAATATTGACTCAGCCCTAATTACTTTTACAACACTCTGTGGGACGTATATTCCAGAATATTCCACAGGTTGTACAAGTTCCTCTGTGCGCCATATTTTTTCAGCAATGCATATTTAACAGGTGGCACAAATCTTCCCGTGCAAAGCTGTAGTGTTTATGTAGCAAAGTTATAATGAGGTCTGTAAGGGGACCTAGTAAGGTGGGCAAGATCATGTGTGTCCCATTGGATTTATTTGGCTATGTCTTGCACGTGCACAACACAAAACTTGTGCCACTATATGTTGTGGAGTTAGTGAAACCACATGAAAACATAACAAAGCACATGTTCCACAAACTCATTAAGCAGCACCAGCAGAAGTCATTCATCATAGGCCCGTATGAGAAGGCTTCACACCCTTGGCGAAGACTCCGGAGGGAACCAGACGGGGCTCGTAGGTTAATGAAGGAAAGAGGGAGCTCCGGCAAGCAACAGGCTCGGCTCACTGATGGCCATTCCAGATCAACCTGGCCCACTCGCAGCTCTGGAGAAGAGTATGTGTCAAGACATATAGTACCTCTACATTAGCTTCTACCACGTTCGAGTCGGTCTTCTGTGCGGTGCAAGAACAAGTTGTCATTTTACAGGAATGTCCATATGGACTGTGTCTTGAATAGATTACAGGTGTGTATGGAGTCACTGAGTACTTTTGCACTGCAGGCAATTATAATGTTTGGAGCTGTCAAATACATGTCTATGTTGGATGTGTCTCTTTCCTGAGGATACACAGGATATTTTGAATTAGTGGAGACTGGGGCTAGTGGTCACCAGGGCTATGTTTCATTAAGTATAAAGTTTTAAAAGTCAGATTATGCAATTCTATGTTTTCTTTAACAATGGTTTTGTATGCTGGCATCAAACACTTCATTCAAGAAAGGTAATTTAAGGACTTTAAGCTAAAATTATAACATTGTCATGTCTTTGCTGTAGCAATAACAAGTTAACATAATAAGAAAGCATTCAGGAAAGGGTTATACTTGTAACCAATGAACATAAATTATAACTGAAAGGTTGAACTGGGTATATTTATTTTTCTTTTCTTTTTTCAATAATTAAAATTATTGCTGTTTAATGGTAGGTTCCATTGTGACAACATGCTGCTATATTGATTAACATGGGTTCTTAGGCTTTAACAGTGGGTGTATTCAACAGCTGTTTGTAATCAAAACTTTAAAGTATGTGCTTGAAATTAAGTTTCGTAAATGAATGAGCAATTTCACTGGAGTAAAAAGTGTAACAACTAGCCCAGTCTGTCCTAACTGTCATTTCTATTCATAATATGCATTTAGATCACAGTTTTAGAATATTTCCAGCTTTTTTATTTTTGTCATGTGAAATACTATATTTGTTGACTGAAACAATGGATTGATATTTTTGTATGACATTTTTGATGTTGTCATAAATTTTGTTGGCGGTTAATGAACTCTTCTTTTTTTCTCTTTAGGCTTTAACAGTGGATATATTCGACAGCTTTTTGTAATCAAGACTTTAAGGTATGTACTTAAAATGAACTTAAAAATAAGTGAGAAATTTTCACTAGAGTAACAAATTCCAGTCTCTCCTACTGTAACTCTCATTTTCTCATAGCAGTATCTGTCTTTTTTTATTTTCCTCACTCTTTTTGAGAATCTATCATTGGATATCATGGAACGAATTAAGTCTAGTCACAAAAGGCTTATACGAATTCAGTTGTTGTTGCAATGTAACTAAGCAGGCTGTAAACACCGCATAAACAATGTTTGGAAATTGGAAAGAACAAACATGGTAAGAGGCATGATGATGAACAGCTCATGGTTTGCTCTTTGCCCTGCTAGGTCACACAATTGTGTTTCTTTTTACCCTTTTTTACCAGCCTTAATGCTAGTTTACAGCCAAAGGGTAATAACTTCAGAATAGGGCGTTCTTTCCATGCGAGTATGAATCTCAACTAGCCAGGGCCCAAGTCCTTTGCAGCGTATACTGAATCCTAATGGTTGGCTAAGAAAGCCTGACAGCAATACTTGACATGGGCATTAAATCATTGCCCCAAGGAATCCTCCATCCTGCACCTCCTGACAGGAACACTGTCATCTCTGCCAGGGCATTTCCTATGCCTCTTGACAACACTGGATCTGAATTAGTCATTGCATTAGATGTAAATTGGTGCTGTTCAAGGATAATAATGAGCACCAAGATACATGTCGGTGTCACTGACATGACGCCATTTTGATACTGTCTCCCACCGGTTTATTATGTCTAATGGTATTCAGGCCGCGGCTGGCCGGAAAGTTTATTTTCAGTTTATGCACTTGTATTTTTGTGTTTGTTTGGACACTTCTCGGCACAAAGTGTCCATAGCGAAGCTCTTCTCAGAGGGTCAGTCTGGCAGTGTTTATTCAGCTGTCTGCATGATGGCTGACAGCTTCCCACTTGACATGGTTTGGCATTAAGGCTGACTAGCCAACAAGTCCGACTGCATGGGCAGCTCCATGCCACAAACCAGCATCACTACCACTACGAGGTGAGACCAGACTATAGCTGTTGGCGCTGCATTATTCACCGTGCGCATATGATCGTAGCCATATCATTGCTGGATTATTTTTAAATCTAACCTATCAATCATGCACAAACATACATATTTGTACAAAAAAGTGGCAGCTGTGACATTCTCCCGTTGCTTTTTTTTCTGCACCAAGCTGGTTTATGAGCTCCAGCAGTTTAATGTAGATGGCTGTGGGTTATTATTAATTAGGCTCAAATTATAGCTAAGTGCAGTGTAATTAAAATCTGATAAATATTTTATGCTATTTTTTTACGATAATCGCAGCCTCGTTAATATGTAAGCAATGCACTCCGAAAAATCATTATTTCAAATTGTTTTTTTTTAGTTGTTGTTTTTCCGTTGAGGGTTTTCTCCCCCCGTCAAACGGCTGACAGACACACTTTTTCATTGAAAAGAATGAAGGGCATAAACCGATGGTTTGAGAGAGATGGACAACATGTGCTTTATGTGGAGAGAGGGAGGTCTTCCTGCCAGACTCCTAATTGAAGCCATTTAGCAAACATACATTCAGGAGGCTGAATGCTGAAGTATGAGCCAGAGGCTCTGTTGAACCATTAGCATGTATTCCCAGTTGCTCAAGTTAGCGAAGAAAAATAGAGGTCTACCACTGAAATAATGTCTGCCAATTACCGCAGTACATAGTAGATAAGGATGTGTTTTACCACTGAAAACTGACAAAATCTGCTGGTGTGAGAAACCGCCTCAGCACTGGTAGTGGAGACTGTGATCAATATCGGTCAGCTTTGTCCTCTATCAGGCTTATTCCGTATTCAGCTAACCGTTGTGCACTGTTTTCGTGCACTGTAGCTCATAAACAGAGTCTTTATGAGTGCATTTCATAATAAAACATGTAGTGCAAGAAGCCGCTCTGCTCGTAAGGTGTAAAATCCGGGTGGTCTCATAGACCTACGCCGTGCTCGGGTAGAACTGAGGTAGAGTGCTGATGAGTTCCTGGGAGCAGTCAGAGGGCAGAACATGACTTTTGTCAGATTCCCAAATGGAAGGGAAAAATGTGTCCAACGGTGAACAAAGGCGATTCGTCTCTACGGAGTTTGCCCCCACATGATTTCAGGTCTAAGTTGTCCTACCCCTGTCTGAGTTAATTTCGTGCAACAGTGCAAGACTATGGCAGTTCTGTCAGATTTATGTGGAAGTTGTAGGTTTCAATTCTGGAGATTCATTTCTGCAGGCTAGCACATGAGCACTTGAAAAGCTGTGAGATCTCCTCTTTCAAACATTATCATCCTCCTGTTGTATAGATTTTCCTCCCTGACGGCCAGCATTTGAAGAATTTATTTTTCTTGCTAATTACATGACAATATGATGGATTTTTTTCCCCCCAATGCGAACGCAGAATCGAGTAGATGGTACGGAAAAAGGTACACTCGCTCTGCCCTTTATGTGTGCTTTCCTGGTGAATGTGCTGATTGTCTTGCCTTGTTTTTTTTTTCGAAATGTTTCTGAGCTTTGAAATCCCATCCTCTTTTGTCTCCTGCTGTTTCCCTGTGTTTTAAGTATCAGTCATACAGGTTAGGTAATGCACAATAGTGACTTGGATGGCATTGCGTTTACAATGGAAAAACTTGTTCTCTTCCAACTCTAGCACTCTGTGTAAGTGAAATTGACATGTCTTTCAATACATGCTGAAAGTGTGTTATTGAAAGAGACGTCTTTTATTCTCTAGCCCTGGCATCACATTCACTTGGCCACATACTCTGATCATTGTTCTCCGTAGGGGAGGCAGGGCAAATTCAGCAGACTCGGCCTAATAAATAAATAAACAAACGAACAAATTGATTGATAAAGTATGTGTTCTAAAGTTTACTTTTTTGGCTGAAAAGTTCACTGCTTTTTTCTGAGGCGTTATTAATATTCAGCCTCTGTTTTAACATGTAAAATGATGTCATCACATAAGATAAACAATCATGCATACAGTATAAAATAAGAAGCCTGTACACCGCCTAGATTCACCTGCTCTTATTAATATTTAAGCATTTGTGAGAGCCAAAAGTTGACTTTGGTCTTTGAAGGTGCCCTTTTGTTTTGTTTTTTTTAAACCTTTTTGTTTCATCGTTTGTGCTGTGCACATTCCAAACAACTCCTTTAGAGTTCAAATAATCTTCAGATGTGTATAACTCACTATAAAATATGTATAATGTACATACATATATAAGCTTGGGGTCATAAAATGTTTTAATGTTTTTGAAAGTCTGTATTAATTTGATTAAAAATACAGTAGAACAATAATATTGTTAAATATTACTACAATTTAAAATAACAGTTTTCTGTTGTTAATATATTTTAAAATGTAATTTATTCCTGTAATGGCATAGCTGATTTTTTTTAACGATAATTCATAATAGAGTTTTTATAGGTTATATCTTATTTTTGTCTGTAGCTAACAATTAGATAACCTTTATATGTCTGACTTTAGACTGACCAGTTAAAACTGCATTTTTCATGTTGTTTTAAAAAATATATAGTTTAGTTTATGTTTTGAGCTTAGGTTAGCATTAACCCTCGTTAACGCTGACAGCATTGAAATCGCTGAAGGTCACCAATGCATTACGATGTCAGCCGTAGGCAGCAGATCTGCACTTGGTAGTTGCTGTATAACATTTGCTGCCGCTCATCTGCCTAAAGTTAAACTTTGCTTATGTCACCAGAAATGGCCAACTCTTACTGGAAAAAAAAATGAATGGCTTGTTGCTGTAAATTGCTGTAATTGTGAACATTCCTTCTGATGTGATTCAAAAAAGACATATATGCATTTATTCTTGATGTGCTGTAGTTTGAACTACTCTCTTTTTTCCATACATATACGTAGTGAGAAGTTTCCGTACCATCTGGATGGTCCTTCTCAAGGCTTGGATGTGCAGGTGCGGCAGGCAGCGCATGAGAGTGATGGATCTGGAACTGGAAGCAGTGAGGTGAGGGTGGGGCCTCGTCTCTCTCCCCAAGATGTGCCTGAGATGCTGATACAGGAAGAATCTGACACGAGTCTTCCTCACGCATTTTAATGAGTGTACTGCCTCTGTGAAGCTATTAAACGAAATGAACCATTTGAAAGTGAATTTTAGATTTCCGGTCAAAGCGCTCTCTTCCAAGAATGGGTGAGAGGATTGGCGATTGTCAAGTGCCCCTCTCCTACCCCCCAGTATCCACACTAGAACCTCTCGCGCGCAGCATGGATGATCAAAAGAGGCCAACGGCGGACGACCATTATGCCAATGACACTTTGAGTAAGAGTCTGGAGAACAAAATGACATGACAGCCATTAGGGTTTGAAAGTGGGACTTTAAAGGGAGGCTGAAGGATGAATGTCAGGAGGGAATCAAAGGGAGAAAGTTAAATCTTCATAACGTTCACCGCTCTCCATGAAAAAATAAGTTCTTTGCAAACTAGCTCCCATTCAAGTCCAAAAACACGAAGACGAGTGTGTCCATGTAGAATAAAGCAGACGAGGAAGTTGAGTCTGGAGGTTCAGACATGA
Source organism: Labeobarbus marequensis (assembly GCA_034780575.1). NCBI lineage: Eukaryota > Metazoa > Chordata > Actinopteri > Cypriniformes > Cyprinidae > Labeobarbus > Labeobarbus marequensis. Next base: position 22,717,386 of record JAUZSZ010000104.1, on the reverse strand, counting down.
AAGCTAATAGGGCAACGAAACTCCATTGTGCAGGTGATTGATCATTAGCGGACAGGTTTTTTTAGTCAGTGAGGAGATGCACAACGATACGCTATGCACAAGAATCAGGAGCTCAAATGATGTGCTGGCTTCTAGACATGAAGTTATGGAGAAAAGAAAACATTGCCAAACAAAATTGCCAAGTTGAACATCAATTGGATAGAACAATGAATTCTGAGATGCTTCCCCAGGCCTTTTTCTACTTCTAAGCCTCCTTTTTAACTTAATTGCCAACAAAATCATAGGCCTCTGCATTCCGTAATGCCGTTTGTGCAGTTTCTAATTCCCCTCCTCAGTCAAATGCCACATTATGCCAACGAATGTGGCTGATCAGCTGGATTTTCTGGCGCTGTCCATGTGGCTCATCTCTCCCTGCCAGAGCAAAGAAAAATGCATCTAATGTGTCTCCATGTCACATAATCAAGGATTTTAGAGTGTAAATCTTTGATCTGGGAGAACATTTTCTGATAGGATCAACCCCCCCACCCCCTCTTGGCTGAAGTCTTCTGATCTCCCTCCAATTACTGGTGTCAAATGAGTCTGTTTACAGGCTGATTGGATGAGTGCTGTACTGACAGTGCACCTCCCTCTCCCTGGAAAGCCTCATTCCATCCTCGGCCACCATCACACCGATGGCGAGGGCCCCAGCACACAGCTGGAGCTGTTTGGAGCCACTTCAGAGCCAGTTGTAAGGCGGCCAAGTCGGGGTCTCGAGGGCCTTCCATCTGGTGTGACAGGGCAGGCTCTGGGGCTTGGCTGACAGAGTGCGAGAGCAAGAGAGCCCACAAACCTTACAGAGCCTCACAAATCTTTTATTTATCGGCCTGCTCGGCTCACATTTGCAGTAGTTAGTTAATATGCAGACTGGGCTCCAGGACTTCAAATGGCACTATGGAGTGAAGCTGGCTGGATATTAGGGGAGGGGAGGTGGGGGCTCCTCAGCCAGGCATCCCGCTGAGAACTAAAGGAGGGAGGAGGTCACTGTCCAGCTGCAGGGGAGATCTGGGGCTCTCGTATTCAGCCATCTTCATATTCATAGCTCCCATTATCATCATCATCATCATCATAATGAGAATCCCAGCTTGCTAGCGATGCAAAGGAGATCTTAAGAACCACATGACTTGCATCATCGCTGATTTTTATGCTGTTTGCTGTGCCCTTAAGGGCAACTCCTGAGGAATTTTTTACATGCAACAAACGAAGCCTGCAATTAAGGTTTCTTAATTATTCCAGACCAGCATAAAGGTAATGCATGCTTTAAAAAGATAGCTCACACAAAAATGAAAATTGTGTCATTTACTTCAAACCTGTATGGTTTTCTTTTTTCTGCAGAACACAAAATATTTTGAAAGATGATCGAAATATGTTTTATATAGAGACAATTAAAGTCAACAGAGTCCAAAACAACACTGAACCCATTGACTTTTATTGAATAAAAGTTATTTATAAAATAAATAAATACAAAACATTTTCTTTTTTGTTCCACAGAAAAAGGTGAGTAAATAATGACAGAATTTGCATTATTGGATTCATTATCCAACCCACGCTCATTGGAAATATGTGATTCTGTCTACAATTCTGCAAAACCTGAAATACATTGCTCCAGGTACATTGCACTGCACTTTTCAAGCGACATGACCACAAGAGGCACTATAAGCAAAATAATTTTTTCCATTGCAGATGTGGACTGGTGCTAAATAGCTTGTTCAATTTTCTCAGAAAGTTAAATGCGATTGTGGCAACATTTTGTTATGTATCACAAACATTTTATTGCAACCGTACTACTTTAGCTTCCTTCCAGCTCGCAACTCATGTTTCACTTGTACCTAAGGACTCTGCATTGCTGTACCAGGTGCACTACTGAGCAATTTTACTACATCAGAAAAGTCTTACATATGGAACTGGTTATGTGATCCAAATGTCAAAATGTATTAGTTTACAAATCAAAAGTGTTTTGAGGTCATAACATAGTATTGTGCAAGGAACTATGTGAAAAATTACTTTATATTAATCGATCTGTAGTCCTAATGAACCCCTGTAATCATAATTTGTTGATCTTTTGCTGCCAAAGCATATTTTTGCAGTGCTTTGCAGAAATGTACCCAGAGTCACAAATTTCCATTGAGAATGGGTTGGAACTATTCCTTTAAAAGTAGTAGGAAAGCATGTGCAGTCCTCATTTGCATAGTCAGTGTCAAGCATTAGCATGAATTCTGAGATATTCCGTGCTGCCATCTAATGTTTTGATATGTGAGTGCATTTGGGCTGACGCTAAGTATAAGTTATCAGTGCTGGGAAAATATGTGTAAGATGTCTGGATTAGAAGAAAAAAAAGTAATGCTAATAATAGTTTTTTCACTCAGTAAGAAAAAAGCCTTGACTTGAGTCAAAATATTAACATTTTATTCTTTCACTTACTAGAAAGTCCTGTAAAGAAAAAC